>JASDQU010027988.1:12432-29216 GCA_032191745.1 Picea mariana | reverse complement strand
CAGTCATCCAGTGGGGCGCACCATTCAGTGGGGGATTTCAGATCTACAGAGATTGAGAGGGATCTTGGAGATTCGGTCACTTGGGTTGTTCTTACCATCACCCGATCTATTAGTTGGCATATTTATTAGGGTGATTGGACACTTTTGACAGTAGTGTCGAGCTATTGAGGGTTTCAACCTTCTATTGGAGAGTGGCATTCTTCATCTGGAGAGTTTGGCAGTCAGATCTGCTTGTATTGATCTTCATTTCTTATTCAGCCTTTGGAGGCATATTTTGTATTAGCGGGAGCATTTTGTAGCAGCTCTTATCTATTCTCTATCTTCTTGGCCATCTGTTGAGCATTCTAGATCGACATCTTCATTGTAGTAGGTTTCTCTATTTTATGAATAAAGAAGAATTGAGATGTTTTGGCTTGTCTATCTTATTTCATATGGTTGAGGTATGTTCCATGGTTATCTCTTTCTGTTATTTGCTGCATACACACATATAAACACATCTAATAGGTAGATCAGCAAAGTGTTTGACGAAATACCTCACTCAGAAAAAGTTTTTAAAAGACACCAAAACAGTGATGATCCTTGCATAATGGCTTGGGATCATTACATGCTTCTTGATCCATGAAGGTAATCTCCTCCAATGATTTGTAAATTGTTCTTATAGAATTTTTAATTGAATTTAAGTTTGATTGTTTAAATAGGTTTGTATATTACATTTCACTTGTTTTTATTGTAACCAAATGATGGAATATTATTTGGATGATGGATTCTATTGTTAACCATGTTCTTCCTTTATTTCTTTTATTATTGTCAAGTTTCAAGGGAATAAACCCTATATTTTTCAGTTTCATGTATTCATGTGACATATGACTTTTGTATTTAAATGGGTGGAAGTATTGATATGTTGGTATCCATTTTTCTATGAAGGAATTCACGCCTCTTCTTATGGAACCCCTATGTAATTGAAAATAATTATTTTCTTTTCCATGGCCTCCTTTATCCATTGATTCTCTAATTTTATTTTATTTTTGTCACAATAAGGGTGTGAGCCTTCCAAATTAGTGTGACTATATTACCCTCTATTAAATGGAAAGAGTTTTACATCACTATCAAAGCTTCAACCACAAACACCACACTATGCCCCCCAAAAGGTAGTATTACTAAGAATTTGGATTAGTACTTGTACCATGTATGTAACACCCCTATTTTGACCCCTAATGTAACATTATATATTTATAAATATTATGAATAGCGAAGGACAAAGAGCTGTAATATGTGAACATTATACATTCGAAAAAAAAATAATAAAATGAAATACATTATTGGTTACTAGAATATTAAAGACTAGAGTAATAGGGGGGCATGCTTCCACAAGAGGGGGGGATTAATGGGGTTTTGGAGGGGTTTCCACATGCATTGATTCATAATCCACCTTGATAAAAAAAAAAAATCAGTTAGCCATTTATTCTTTTGAGTTATTAAACACTCAATCATTGAGTTCATGTAAGAGGTTGGCTGAGAAAGTCAACCTGCTCAGTTTTGACAACATGGGATGAGTGTAATAATCCTTGGGGGAAGAGTAAGCATCAAGCAAGCATGGGACAATATGGAAAATTTATGTAGAAATGGGAAACATCTTTTACATCTAGCAAGAAGTGAGGAAAACCAGATTTTAGTGTTGCCAAAGTGTAGGAAACCATAGTGGGTATTGAAGACAACTTGTTGAAGTTGGTAATTATGTTGAGAATGGGGTTGTCATACTTGTAAGTGATATTCTACCGGTAAATCACCCGAATAATATTTGTAAATTCTATGTGAGAACTCCTATTGTAGTTTCATTTTAGAGCCCCCAATTGACAATTTCCTATTTGGTCTATGCTAGAGCCCTGGAGGGGATGGAGATTGTATGAGGGACTACAGTGTAGAGAACGAAATAACGTCATTTGGGTTGAGGAAAATGATGGGGAAGAGAGGTGGGAGGTTGAAATGGTTGTATAACTTGCATCCCTCTATTTTAGTGAGTTTTGAGCCATTACAATGGATTGTAAACACCTATAGGAGCCTCTACATCCTTGTAGAATCATAGTTTTGTCTCGGGCATGGCTTGTTCTTGAGAGAATTGGTGCAAAAGAGACTATGGTTGGGTGGAACATCCATCGACTATAGTTGGTTGTGTAAAACAGATTTTAAAGATAAGTGTTTTAACCACTATGTCATTTAAATTTTTAATGTTATGATTCAATGTTGCATTTACTTTGTATTTTGTATATATGGGTGTTTCTTTGTTTTTTTAATCAGATGCATTCACAAATTTAAAACGATTGATAATTTCTTGAGCTTGTATTTCATGTTGTGTATATTTCCACATTTGAATCAATATGTTAGTCAATTTAGTAATAACATGACCCAACAAGGAATTTTGATTCGTTACAATGTCATGGAACCTAAGGGCCATCCTTGGTGTGTCAAGCCTCAAACCTTTGACCACATATCATTATGAGCTAAGTATTTCATATGATATTGTTATCTACTAGTTAAGAGCATGATGCATGGCCCATGAACTCTATTTGAAATTGTTATATTCATCATATCTGGGATTTTATCCCCAAATCATGACATATCCCCATAGGAATCATACATGACATGTTAAACCTCATAATGACCATGATAGATATATTACTTGTAGATAAAAGATTCATGTTGCAAGTCTTGTCTATTGCCATCAAGCCTTACAGATGGATCCCATATCCATAGAAAACCAATATAGCCTAAGACTTTATTTGTACCTAAATGATTCCTCATGTAGGTATTATGTCATGTAGGTATTATTATGTAGGTATTCTTCATAATCCAACATCCTTGTATAAAAAAATTGTGGCACGCCACCCTCGCATTTACACTTGGATCATGTCATGTGTTTCAATAACCATGGTTTTCACCTAGAGCATGACCTATGATCTTTTGTGTTAGGACATGATGGTCCTCCCTATTGTCCCTTGTAGATAGAACCCACACTATAATATTTAGTAGGCTTGTGTTGCATTCTATGGCCTATTAAGTTATGAAAAATTCTCTATAATTTTATAAAACGTGTTGGCATTATGATCGGTAGCATGTTACGGCAAGGAAATATCATGAAGAAGTGTTAGAGATTTAGATTTCTAGTGCATTTTGTTCACATAAAACAATTGTGTACAGGGAATAAGGATAATACAAATAAATACAAAAAACTCCACTTTGAAGGGGTTTGTTGGTTTCAAGGACCGATATTTTCACTTCACACCATACTCTTCAAGTTTCACACGTCGTTTGCCATCGTGGAAAATTTACAGAAAATCAAGATAGAACTAGGACCTAGAAATAATGATGAATTCAAAGAAAATGATGGATAGTCATTGGATTTGGCTTTCAACGATTACACGATGGAAAAAACATAGAAATTGGGTTTGGTGTAATAGTGGTGATAGTCTGTCCAAAAGTGCATGTGTATTTTAATGGTTGTGTGCATTGGAAAAAAATATAAGGGGTGAACTATTTTGCAATCGAGCATGAGAAAGGATGTTGTTAAAGCATGAGAAAGGGAAAAAATATTGTTGTTGGTGCATGTACTTATAAAATACTTTTTATAAGTAGAAAGCAATATTTAACACATTCACTAAAATAGGTAAATGTAGAAACCAATATTTAACACATTCACTAAAATAGGTACCTATAGTTAAATGTTGTGAAAAGAGATCAACTAAAAAAATAAAAAATATGTATGTTTTTTTTTTTAATTTCAATTTTACCATTAGCATTAAATAACTTTTATGTTTAAATTTTAATCATTTTTTATAACTGTTTGTAAAACTGTTAATTTTAATTTTTAATCCTATAAATATTCTACCAAGCATTATTTTCTATTATTATTTCATCTTTATTCATCTATAATGATGGGTGAAGTGTCTAATTTAGAAATACAAATTAAATAAAGGAAATTTATGTTTTCATTTAGATTTTTGTCATAAATTCCAACCAAAAAAAACAAAACCTAGAATGTTTAAACAACTCTTAAGAATAATAATGTTAAATTTTAATTTTTTTTGGAAAGAATATCAATGTATTTATTACATACATATCATTTTAATGCATATGTATAATATGAAAAATATATTATATATCAATTTTGTGAATCTTAATCATAAAATACGTTATTATAATTCTTAATATTATTATAAATAATAATCTATTTTTAAGGTCACAAAGGTATACATAACTTGCCTCCTCTAGATTTGAACCCGTGACTTCTTAAGAGGAAACACATGTTCTTAACCATTAGGCCCACTCACGCTGTATAATCAACAACATATCCAACTTTTTTAATTAATTTTTTTATTATTTTATTTTGATTTATGGTGAGGTTATTTTTCATGTTCTTTATTTTAATAATTTTATTTAACTAATCATTAAATACAATTAACATTTTTTTCTTTATATAAAATTTAAATTATTTACAAATTCATAAAAGAACTCTAGAACTATTGATTTCAATTTTTTAGGTTTCTATTTTTTCTAACTTGAATTAATGGATCACTAAAACAAAAACAATGTAGTGGTTAATTTATTATAAAATATATTAATATTTTTTAATATATTTTATAATATTAATATTTTAATATTAATGTAGTAAACTAACATAGATTTATCTTAACTTAGGATCTATAAAGTGTCTAGAAGGAATAAATTTGAATAATTGAAAATCTTTTTTAGAGTGCAAAACTTGGAAGGTTAAAGGTTTACACCGAAAGAGATTTGATCCATCTAAACCCTTAATAGATCCCTGATTAAGATGGATCTATGTTGGTTAAGTTATTACCTCTTTCCACATGAAACCAATCATTAAATAAAAATAAACTTTTTCTTTATATAAACTATTTTAATTATTTATAAATTCATAATATTTTAATTTATTAAGTTATTAACTATTTCCACATGAGCCAACATAATTACACTCCAGTGAGCAATTGATATATGTGTGGACCTATCGACATAAATCTACATGAAATCATAAATGGTTTGAGCCTATTGAAAAACTACGGGACACTAGATTATATGGAATTAACCACTCAAGTATGCAGATCCAACAATTTCTCATTGTTTCACGCAAATATTATGGGGAAAAGGCCAAAACCTAGAACATTTAGACTAAGACATTACTAATAATAATGAAAAACAATAATTAATAACAATGGAAAACAATAATGATAGAAATTAACATATATCAACGAATTTAATGTAGTTATGTTGTGACGACCTCCTCGTCAGGACAACAACTCTTTAACAGGTGCACATTTTTTTTTTTTGTTTAAGGTGTGTGTGCTCGTGTAAAAAGGAACATACACACTTGACTCTACATCGCCTCCCAATGACTAACAAGACGCAACCATGGTGATCACAACAAGAAGACATAAGACGCACAACAAGTAACTGCAAGAATTAAATGGCATACTGTGTTAAGTACAGTACAAACACAGATGGAAGAATCCATAGTAGTAGATTTTACTATTTCTGCACAGGAAAGCAGGGCGTTTAATCTTAGTTCTCTACTCCGGAGAGAGAGAATTTCATATAGGCTCCTGGCCGATTGCTCAGGCAGAAACTAGTAATCTCTGTGAGTAATGAACAACAAGCGACGATAAATAAATAGGACTGACTACCTGCCCGTCCTACCCTGCAATGGTTAGGACCTCCAAGACAAATAAACAATGCTCAAGCCCAGGTTCCCATCGATTTTAACCATTTAAGGTCTCAGGGCTGGCGACTGTTCTGAGGAACGTGGAGGTGTCTACATCCCGCCCAACATAATCAATACCAACACTATAAATGCTAAATCTACCAACATCAATCACCAATCACATTACTCCTTATGGGCTACCAATGCAATGAAGTTACAATAACTTTACTATAAAATAAATCAACATTACATTAATATTACCATAACCTTGCCAATGAATTAATAATAAAAAGAAATCATTACCGTAGCATTTAACATGAAGCATTACATTACATGATTCTTCCATTGCACGCAAGTCTCATTCATCAGGCAACATGTCATTCAATTCTTAAATAATCATGGGCACGAGAACAAGTAAGTTTAAGCCATTATTAGAAATAACTATATAAAAACAAAATATCTAGATCCACCATCTACTACCTAAATCCTCAAGTGTAAAAACCAATCTATGTCAATTATTTACTGCATACTAACCGCTGCTCAAGTAGCGATAACTAAAACCATCGGTATTGCATCCATAAGGCCATAAGGTGCCATCTAAAACAACACTAAATATACATCAATAAGCCAGTCGGAACTTCGCCAAGGTTAATATGTAAGTAACATCAACAAATTTCCACTGACCCCACTAGATATACTCTAGCATGCAAAGTATTTCTTTTTTTTTTTACACGTCTGTCAAATTTGTAATTCCGGAATGACAAATAAGTTGCAGTGCCCAATTTAGTTTTCATAATACTATAAATCATACGATGAACAAGGAAAATCAAATCTAAATTCAACTAACACCCAACAATCATAACGATTTCACTTGGATTAGTAGAAATTTGATAGTGGATCATAAGAAATTAAATATTTAAATAAAACAATGCATTTTGTTGTGACTACTTAGCAATGATTCAATAATACAAATCCAAATGGTATGATAGTTTGGATGAGACTCATCAAGTCAACTCTGAATTTTCCAAACTTCATTGACGGTAGATTTTAACTATCAATGAGAAGTATATCCCATGCAAAGCATAGTATAGACCAATGTCTAGAGGGCATAGAGGGTTATTCAAGGAAAAACCTTTCATACAAATGTTGGTGGAGAGAAGTTTCCTCTTACAGGGTACTCTTTAATCAGCATATACGAAGGATACAGGGTCTAGAATCTAGCGAACAGAGGGCTCCCTTTTTACCTCTTCACGCAGGAATGATTTAGAATAATAACCCATAAATGTTATGAAAATGCAAGGAGATAGTATTCTAGACATATATAAAAGAGAGGAATGGTTCAGAATAATAACCCATAAATGTTATGAAAATGCAAGGAGATAGTATTCTAGACATATATAAAAGAAATTTTTCCCATGGAATATGTATTTATGGAGAAAATGTATAGCAAGCGCTTTGAGTCTCTTGCCGAAGCCAGACTTGTAGAGGTTGATGGGTAATCAGCTTTATGTTGTTATAGTCATGCAAATTTTATGGGCATTCAAGAAAACAAAAATACTTCTCAATGGACCTGACCAACTATTGTGCTGAAACGGAAACTGAAGGATAAAGGCTAAGTGAAATGGAGGGAAAAATGTACGCTCAGACATAGCCAAGGTAAAGCATTTAATCAATGAATTTTTTTTTGTTATTGAACTATACTCTTCTCTACAACAGCAAATCGATCACATACCTTTTCTATGAAGTTGTAAACAACTCTCAAACTTTTGCTACATCAACCAATTTATCCACTCATGATTTTGTTATGAACTAGTTAAATCGGTTCCAATTTCATGCATGAGAAGGGAATCTTCACAGAATTTGAACTAGCGCAGAAAAATAAGCTAACTTCAAACCCTAATGATATTTGTATCAATTGAAATGGCAGCCAGCAGCTAAATTCTAAACTTCTTCTCAGAAATGAAGTTGCTCTTAAAAGTAAAGTCGATTTCCCATTATGCCAAAAATTGAGTTCTCAGATCAAATTACCCAAAACGAAAAATTCCCACGGTGATATACAGAATGACCACAACAATAGAAAACACCCATAGAATTTTATAAATGCCCACAGAGAATGAATTCACCCACAGAGAAAATAAAAACGCCCACAGAGAATGAAATCACCCACAGAGAAAATAAAAACGCCCATAGAGAATGAAATCGCCCACAGAGAATGAAATCACCCACAGAGAAAATAAAAACGCCCATAGAGATTGAAATTGCCCAAAGAGAAAATAAAACGCCCACATAGAATAAAATTGCCCAGTAGAGTCCATCGCCCCCACAGTCAATCAGGAAATTCTAGCACTAATTAAAACACCCTCGACAATGTAAAAGAAATTGCCCACGGCAAGGGTAAAAACGCCCCAGTCATATATACACATAGCCATAAAACCTCATTGTCCCAACTGACATGCAACAACAGAGTATGAAGAACTATTTTATAACTGTAACACAACTACAATCGCCGAAGAACACGACAAGAAAACCAATCGATCCAATGAGTATCCAAGCAGATTGAAGTTAACTATTTTTCATCTCACAATACCAATACAAAAATGTGGATAACAATAAGAGAGAGCCAAGGTACTAATAGCTTCTATCATGCAAAGTGAAAAACATACCATTTCCTTAACTCTCGCCTCAAACGATGACCGCGCGCTCTGTACCATTCCTGCTCCGTGCCGCTCCCCTTGTCGACCGTCGAGACTACACCGGTACCTCCCAGCCAATCGCTAGGGGTACTCTGCTTCCCCCTTAGCCCCCCGAGTCGCAAAGGGGACATAGACAATCCATATGGTCCGTCTAGCTTCCCAGCTCACCTCACAAGGCCAAGCTACCACTCCTATCTGATGCAGGAGCATCGCTCCACGTCAGCAACCAGCCAGCCAACCACGATGAGAGTGTCCATTCAAAGCTGAGGAGAGAGGTGCAGCCTCATTCAAATTCAAAATTGAATGTAATTATTTAGATTAGGTGAACTTGGAGGGAAGAGCTCGATGAGCCCCTCAGGTAAAAGATATTTTTAGATCTCATTTTTGAGTTAGTAATGGTAGAAAGGATAAGAGCCAGAGAGAGCTTAGGAACACATTGTAATTACAGGCATTTTCCATTTGTTAATATAAACAGAGCAGTTTTTCCTGCATTTCTATGTAGAATGGATGTCTGTGTGTGTTCTCTATGTATGCTGTGAATGTATGTGTGTTGATGCATTATGCAGGAGTTGATTTGATTTCAGGTTGAAGGTCTTTGAGACTTCACACCAGGAGGGTGTGACAGAATGTTGAGGGTTCTAAGAGCCGTGCACAGAGGTTGCACTTCTGAACACTGCAGGGTTCAGAAAAAGACGTGCTGCAGCATAGGACTAAAGTCAACAACTCAGGAGGAATACCTTTGAGGTTGTTGAACACCTCAGGAGGCAAGGCTGTGTGGGAGGAAACACAGTTGCAGAAAGAACTTTGTTGTAAGTTCTGTGGATCTCTGCCAGGTGGGCATTGAGCATAGGCACAAGGTGAAGTTGGAGGAACTCTGTTGTGAGTTCAGACAGAAGACAGGAACTCCGAGAAGTTCTGTGAAGCTCAACCAGGTGGGCATTGAGCGTAAGAACGAGGTGCTGGAGGAAGAACTCTGCTGAGAGTTTGAAGGAAGACCAGAATCACTGAGGATTTTGTGGGGCTCTGCCAGGAGGGCATTGAGCAGGTGCATAGAGGCACTGGATAAAGGAGATAGAACTGTTGAATGTTCTGTGGAAGAGATACTCCGCTAGGAGGGCGTCGAGTGAGTGTGTAGATAGGCACAAAAGTGAAGAGAACTCTTTGATTTCTGGGTTTAAGAGAAGAATCCACTAAGGGATCTTCGAGGGGTTACTAAACACCCAGAAGGACTCAGCAAGAGGTCGCTTGATTAGAGGGAGCCAGGAAGGCATCCAGTCAAATTTCTCCATTTGTGGGGGAAGGAGGACAAAATCCCCCAAGGGGTGTGAGTGTTTACGTAATCTCAAAAGAGATAGCATGCTGTGTGCATGAGAAGACTTTGGAGGAGTGCAGACGTTAGGATCCTTTAAGGATTGGAGAAGAACAAGCTCAGAAGGAATAGCATTTTCATATGCGTGGCGAAGCTCCGTGTTGTAGAGTTCGCACAGAGGAAAGAAGACAAGGTAGAGGCCTGGAAAATATAAATTCCCAAAGTCTGGGGAAGAGATGAGCAAAGAGTTCAGGAGGGAGCATAGTAGCCGTTGGATCGACCGATAGAATCTGGGCCATTGGTTTTCAAGTCCAAGGAGCAGCCAGAGGAGCACGTATAGAGGGAAAACAGATCTGAACCATCAGATATGGAACAGATACCCAACAACCATCGGATCTGTGGAAGTTGCACAAGGTTTAGCAGTCGGGGTATCAGTTATCAGAGAATCAGAGTTCTCAAGGTGGAAGGAAAAGGGACTTTAATAGTCATGAAATCCCGACACAGAATCTGGACCGTCCGTCTGAGGAGGGGCATGTTTCACGTGATCGTCCGTTCTGGAGATCCGAGGCACCAGGCATTGGGACTTGTAGGTATTGAAATGGTGAAAAGATCTGAACCGTTCACTTTGAGGACGCGTGTCAGAGGATCCAGAGGAGTTGGGGTTTGGCATATAGGAGTTCTTGAAGGCGAGAAACACTTGCACATTGAAATTGCGATCCGCGATATCTCGGTATGTCTAGAACCATCCATTCTGTGGGATACATGTCAACAGATCCCGAAGAGTCAGAGTTCGGGGCATCAGAGTTTTCGGAGGCAAGAAACTCTTGCAACTCAAAGTCACGATTCGCGATATCCCGACGGAGGATTCGTGTGGGCCATAGCAGGAGATAGTGGAAGACAGGTGTCAAAGGACCAGGTGTCACCCCATATCGGGGATCGAGACTTGGAGAGTTTCCTGAATTAGTGCAATGGAAATCGTGATATCCTGATATGCAATTTTCTGATTTTCCATAGGAGTGTGGGTCACAGTGGAGGACAGGTGTCATGCACATTTCCGTATCGTCATATCGGGAGTCGGGATCCACGGGGTAAGTTGCATTCAACATCGTAAGTGCTGAAATCTCGATGGGAGGATAATGTTGTGGTCACAAGGAGAGGTCGGTAGCCACAGTGGCCAGGGCTTAGCTTAGACGGCTAAATCACATCGGGGATCGGAGGATCGGGAGTTTCGGGTACATGTGCACCTCGGCACCGCAAACCCCGAAACCCCGATGAGAGTTATTGCTGAGGTCATATAAGAGTCAGTCACATGGACCGTTGTATAGCCAAAAGGGGCTAAATCGTGGGATAAGGAACATATCGGGGATCGGAGGATCACGGATCCCGAGGTCGATTGCATTTTGACATCGTAACCCCCGAAACCCTGATAGAAGAGTGTATGACTGCGGTCGTATGGTATGCAGTCACATGAACCGTGATATAGCCAAGAAGGGCTAGTGCACAAAGGGTGCATCGGGTTTTTAATACTTGAAACCTCGACAGGAGGAGATACAAGGCTGCGGTCTTGTGGGCACATGGTCGTATGTGTCAGGAGCTGAGCCAGGAGGCGTAGCGCATGGACAAAAGTGCTCATCGGAGAATCGGTGATCGGGAGTTCAAAGGGCCAAGAAATATTGACAGCGAAAATATCAAAACCCCAAAGCCCGATAATAGTTTCCTGTGGGGAAATTGTTCACGGTTCATGCATAGGTCATGAGGAAAGAAGAAAGGACATGTGGACTGGGTCATGTTTTAGCAAGGGATTCCAATAGGGGATCTAAAGAGCCACTTCAGCTCAAAGAGGGGATTAGAGTGATCCTGTGAGCAGGAGAGTGCGACGGGTGTGGTCGCGAGTATCTTACTGCATCAAGTGGTATCAGAGCGAGTTCTTGTCTGTATATTTTAGGAAATAGGAGAAAGAGGGGGCAGAAGAAGACAGAGTTGTTGAGGAATCTATAATGATTGTTTGCAGGTAGGCAACAATCAAGGAGATAGTTAGCAAGACTGTAGGATGAAGCTGAGCACTCAGGATTTCAGGAGTGACAACAACAGGTTTACCAGAGAGGCAGACAGGGACAACAAGATGGCTACAGAAGGCCATAGAAAGAAGAGAAAGACAGAAAAGCTTACCGAATGGGACAAAGAAAAGACTAGAGAGCTCTATGAATTAAAGGCAGACATAGAAAAGTTCAAACTATGAATGCGACAGGATAAGAGGATGAGACAGATGCGTGAATTGCCTATGGAGAAGGAAAAAGTGAAATGTCCATTCAAGGAGTTGATGGTCAGAGGGAAGCATAGGCTGTTGAGAAAATGGATAAGGTATGTTGAGAACCTCAAGGCCACAGAGGAAAGGATGATTTATCAATGTGAGCTAGAGACTGCGAGAGGTCTCGATGATGAAGAGGATGAATTGGGATCGGGTGAGGATCTCAAGGACTGCCAGGAGGGTAGAGAGGAAATTACAGTTTGCCAGGAGGGCAACGAGTTGAGATCGGATGAGGATCTCAAAGACTGTTAGGAGGACAGCCAGGGAAATTCACATTGCCAGCTAGGCAATGAAAGGAGATCACTGCGGGATCTCGAAGACTTCCAGGAGGGAAACAAAAGCATCTTAAACTGCCAGGTGAGTAGTGATGAGAATTTGAGACCATCTGAAGGTCTCATGGACTCGGAGGAGAGTTCAATTCAGCAAGGAGTGCTAATGAAGATGGGATCGGTTGATCTCATAGTCTGCCAGGAGAGCAGTAGGGACATCCCATATTGCCAGGTGGGCAGGGATGAGCAGATGAATTTAGATCATCCAGAGGAGCTGACAGAGAAGATGAGACTATCTGTGGGTCTCATAAACTCAGAGAAGAATTTAGATCAGCAGGTGCAGCTGACAGAGGTGAAGGATCAGGATGATATTCTGATGATTGGGGGAATTGGGATATTCCTACCATTTGCCCAGGAGGAGGCAGAAAATTGTGTTGCAGATGACATAGCAACAACAGAACATTCACAGCTGACGATGACTGTCAAAAGGAAATTGGAGCAGACATGTGAGACTACCCAAGCGAATGAAAGGAAGAATGAGTGTTTTGAGGAATGACTCAATGATTTCAGCCAGCGAGCTGAGAGCATTGTAGCATTGGAGCTGACAGCAGAAGAAGAAGCAGAAGCGGAAGAAGAGAGTGAGCATTCCGAGGAATGGCTCATCATTTTCAGCCAAGAAGCTGAAAAGACTGCAACATGGGAGGTTGCAGAAGCAGAGGAAGGTGGGGCATACAGCATTTGTTTTTTTGATCTGTGGCAACAGATTGAGACTTTGGAAGAGAGGGTAAAAGTGCAGGGCATGCACATCCAATAGGTGAAGTTGGAAACTGAAGAAGAAGGCATGGGAGATCATGGTGATCTGCCCATGTGGCCAAAATTTTTGCAGCTGAGGAGACTGCATGAGCAGAGCCAGCCATTGGAGTAGCTGGATGCAGCAATCGAGGAGATTAGAAAGCTGATGTTAGATTCAGCAAGAACTGCCAGTGAGGAGAGGCTGAGCAGAAGAGAAGCAGCAGCAGCAACAACGTAGGAGAAGCAACAGCAGCTGAATGGAGCAGATGGAAAGCTCCACAGATTCGTTTGGGATCCAAGAGGATTGCAACAGCTACAGGGGAAGCTCATGAGTAGGAGCTCATGATTTTTGCAGCTGTGGAGTATGATGCAGGAGCATCGCTCCACATCAGCAGCCAGCCAGCCAGCCACGACGAGAGCGTGCATTCAAAGCTGAGGAGAGAGGCGCAACCTCATTCAAATTCGAAATTAAATGTAATTAATTAGAGTAGGTGAACCTGGAGGGAAGCACTCAATGATCCCCTCAGGTAAGAGAGATTTTGAGATCTCATTTTTGAGTTAGTAATGGTAGAGAGGAGAAGAGCCAGAGAGAGCTCAGGAACACATTGTAATTACAGGCATTTGCCATTTGTTAATATAAATAGAGCAGTTTTTCCTACATTTCTGTTTTGAATGGATGTCTGTGTGTGTTCTCTATGTATGCTGTGAATGTATGTGTGTTGATGCATTCTGCAGGAGTTCGTTTGATTTCAGGTTCAAGGTCTTTGATACTTCACACCAGGAGGGTGTGACAGAACGCTGAGGGTTCTGAGAGCCGTGCACAAAGGTTGCACTTTTGAACACTGCAGGGTTCAGACAAAGATGTGCTACGGCATAGGACTGAAGTCAACAACTCAGGAGGAAGACCTTTGAGGTTGCTGAACACCCTAGGAGGCAAGGCTATGTGGGAGGAAACACAGTTGCGGACAGAAATTTGCTGTAAGTTCTATGGATCTCTGCCAGGTGGGCATTGAGCATAGGCACAAGGTGAAGTTGGAGGAACTCTGTTGTGAGTTTAGAAATAAGACAAGAACTCTGAGAAGTTCTGTGAAGCTCTTCCAGGTGGGCATTGAGCGTAAGAACGAGGTGCTGGAGGAAGAACTCTGCTGAGAGTTTGAAGGAAGACCAGAATCACTGAGGATTCTGTGGGGCTCTGCTAGGAGGGAATTGAGAAGGTGCATAGAGGCACTGGATAAAGGAGACAGAACTGCTAAATGTTCTGTGGAAGAGATACTCTGCCAAGAGGGCATCGAGTGAGTGTGCAAACAGGCACAGAAGTGAAGAGAACTCTTTGAGTTCTGGGTTTAAGAGAAGAATCCACTGAGGGATCTTCGAGGGGTTACTGAACACCCAGAAGGACTCAGCAAGAGGTCGCTTGATCAGAGGGAGCCAGGAAGGCATCCAGTCAAATTTCTCCATTTGTGGATGAAGGAGGATAAAATCCCCCAAGGGGTCTGAGTGTTTACGGAAACTCAGAAGAGATAGAACGCTGTGTGCATGAGAAGACTCTATAGGAGCACAGACGTCAGGATCATTTAAAGATTCAAGAAGAACAAGCTCAGAAGGAATAGCATTTTCATACGCGTGGTGAAGCTCCATGTCGTAGAGTTCGCACAGAGGAAAGAAGACAAGGCAGAGGCCTGGAAAATCTAAATTCCCAAAGTCTGGGGAAGAGATGCGTAGAGAGCTCAGGAGGGAGCATAGCAGCCGTTGGATCGATCGATAGAATCTGGGCTGTTGGTTTTCAAGTCCAAGGAGCAGCTGGAGGAGCACGTACAGAGGGAAAACAGATCTGAACCATCAGATCTGGGACAGATACCCGACAATCGTCGGATCTGTGGAAGCTGCACGAGGTTTAGCAGTTGGGATATCAGTTATCGAAGAATCATAGTTCTTAAAGTGGAAGGAAATGGGACTTTAATAGTCGCAAAATCCCGACACAGAATATGGACCGTTCGTCTGAGGAGGGGCACGTGTCACGCGAACGTCCATTCTGGAGATCTGAGGCACCAGGCATCGGAACTTGCAGGTCTCGAAACGGCAAAAAGATCTGAACCGTTCGCTTTGAGGACGCGTGTCAGAGGATCCCGAGGAGTCGGGGTTCGACATATCGGAGTTCTCGAAGGTGAGAAACACTTGCACATTGAAATCGCGATCTGCGATATCCTGGTAAGTCCAGAACCGTCCATTGTGTGGGATGCGTGTCAACAGATCCTGAACTCTTGCAACTCGAAGTCGTGATTCGTGATATCTCGACATAGGATTCGTGTGGGCCACAGTGAGAGATAGTGGAAGACAGGTGTCAAAGGACCAGGTGTCACCCCATATCGGGGATCGAGACTTGGAGAGTTCCGTGAATTATTGCAACAGGAATCACGATATCCCGATACGCAATTTCCCAATTTGCCACAGGAGTGTGGGTCAGAGTGGAGGACAGGTGTCGTGCGCATTTCCATATCGGCATATTGGGAGTCGGGATCCACGGGGTAAGTTTCATTCGACATCGTAAGTGCCGAAATCCCGATGGGAGGATAAGGTTGTGGTCACGAGGAGAGGTCGGTAGCCACACTGGCCAGGGTTTAGCTTGGAGGGCTAAAGCGCATCAGGGATCGGAGGATCAGGAGTTTCGGGTACATGTGCACCTCGACACCGCAAACCCCGAAACCCTGATGAGAGTTATTGCTGAGGTCACATAAGAGCCGGTTGCATGGACCGTTGTATAGTCGGAAGGGGCTAAATCGTGGGATAAGGAACATATTGGGGATTGGAGGATCGTGGATCCCGAGGTCGATTGCATTTTGACATCGCAACCCCCGAAACCCCGAAAAAAGAGTGTATGACTGCAGTCGTATGGTATGCGATCACGTGGACCATGATATAGCCGGGAAGGGCTAGTGCACAAAGGGTGCATCGAGTTTTTAATACTTGAAACCCCTATAGGAGGATATAGAAGGCTGCGGTCTTGTGGACGCATGGTCATATGTGTCAGAAGCTGAGCCAGGAGGCCCAACACATAGACAAAAGTGCTCATCGGAGAATCAGTGATCGGAAGTTCAAAGGGCTAAGAACTCTTGACAGCGAAAATACTGAAACCCCGAAGCCCGATAATAGTTTCCTGTGGGGAAATTGTTCACGGTTCATGCAGAGGCCATGAGGAAAGAAGAAAGGACCTATGGACTGGGTCATGTTTTAGCAAGGGATTCCAACATGGGATCTAAAGAGCCGCTTCGGCTCGAAGAGGGGATTAGAGCGATCCTGTGAGCAGGAGTGCACGACGGGTGTGGTTGCGAGTATCTTACTACATCACTATCCAAGCTGGAAAATCCCAACTCTCCACAAGTAATCAGTCAAGTCACAATTCCGGAAGCATAATGTTATGCTAACAACCGATCCCCTTCTTCCTCATCTCCCTTTTATTTTATAGAGTTTTGAGACCCACCAACTTTCCTAATTCACATTTTAAATTAAGTTTCAATAAAATATTCTAAATATTCTCCATCGCACAAGTGTCGTCCATCCCCCTCTTTTCTCCAATAAATATTTTCTTTAAATTTATTAATTGTCTCAAATCCCTCACCCACCTAGAGTTGCTCCTAAATTTACTCCTCGGTGTTCCTAGATCCCCTTACATGTTTTAAATACTTTCCTAAAAAAAAGATGTTAC
>JASDQU010027988.1:0-11752 GCA_032191745.1 Picea mariana | reverse complement strand
CCAACTTGACTGATTGGTAGACATCTATAACCCCTGGAGTCAACACTCCACCAGGTGAACTTGTGGGAGGCTAAGGGCTCTAAGGAATAAGGCCCCCGCCTTATTACGCGCCCCTTAGAATCATCGTGAGTGACTGTCGTAGTCTACCCTCACGGAATCATGGATCCTATCGAACTAGGTAATCGTTAACCTATAGTTCGAGCCATGGTAGGAGTGCTAGTAGGTTGTGGCAGGGCTGCTGTCCACACCTCTCCCTCAACCTCTCTGGAAATCGTGTGTGGCCCCTTTACTCCATGTGTGAGTCTGGTCGGCAAGCTATCGTCAGCCTGCATCATCAACAATCGTGTCAGAACATGTCAACATCATATCATCAAATCAATGAAATATCACAGTAAATAAATCAACCCAAATAGTACACTCCCTGACTCAATCCAGAGTCCAAGGGGTTCCACTGATGCCTCATGTCATCTATCATAACGCATCATAATCAAGGATAAATGTTTTAACATCATAAAAGTCCATATCACTTGCGAGCAAGTGTCCTCAAAGAATAAGTTTTCTCAGTGCACCAGAGTGGGATGTTACATATGTAAGTTAAGCATAAGTAATCAGAAGCATTTAATGTTTTACTATGTCAACATTTAATGTTTTTCTATGATGGCTAGCTTTAATCTAAACATTCTACATTTTTATTCTTTTTGGAACAATTTTTTCCTTATAAAAGTGAAAACTAAAGCCCAAAGTTCCATTGCAGAATAAATTGTTTCAAACTTGAAATATAATAATAATAATAATAATAATCTATTTTTAAGGTCACGGCCAAGCCAACAGACCAAATTGGTGTATTAAGTAAACTAAATATTGAAGTGCATTTTACAAACAAGGTAAAAGAGGAAAATGATCCTTAATGTAAAAAAATAAAATAAAAATTCAAATCATTGATTACAATGATATTTATCAATTATAAGGTGGATATGATATCACCACTAAACAAAAATATTTAAAAAAAAATCTGATATTGTAAACTTCTTATTGATTATTCTCTAATATGATTTTTTTTATTTAAAAATATAATACTATAATAATTATCATGAGCTTTATAGTGAAATTGGGCATTGGTCAGTTCTTAAAAGGTCATGGGATGAAAGAGTGTGTCGCTTTTGTGACACTAAGAGGCCTTTTTCTCTGCCAAACCTATATTTGTCACACTACCAACCTTAGTAACCTTTTAACTCAACAAAACTATGGTGATATTGGAAATCTTTTCTTATTGCTTTTCGAGCACCCAAATAAAAATCTAAAGAAGTGCATGTAATCTCTTACCTTGTTAAAGTCAGATAGACCAATTCAATCTAAGTGGAAGTTAATCATCATCATCAATAAATATGTTTGATATATATCTATAAACAAATACAAAATACAAAATATGTTTAGAATATATATTTATAAACTTATTTCAAAGAAAAACAAATAAGATCAATGGCAGAAAGTAAGATAAATAAACAAATAACTGTATAGAGAAATCAATAATCTGTAATTAATGGGAATAATTTTGTAACCTAAATTCTTAAACACTAACAAAATTTAATCATACCACAAAAATAAAACCAAAATTGGTGTATGAGACCCCCTTGTTTGTGGGACAAGAGACCCCCTCCCCCCAGCGATTTGACTTAGTGGTCTCCAAAAATGGCACACCAAATGGGCTGAAAAAGGCTTATAAAAAATCTCCAATAAAAAGCCACCCTAGCAAGGGTGGGGATATAGAAAAGGTCAGTTACAGTGATGCTTGGTCTATATTTTGCAATCCATCCAGACTGCAGGGATGGTGCTGGTGGTGCCTAGATGCTAGTGTTAATGACATAGTTTTATTTTATTTTTTCTAATTTGCTTAGTTCAAGGAGTTAGCTGAGGCTTATGAAGTCCTAAGAGATCCAGGAAAAAGGGAGATGTATGACAAGTACGGGAAAATGGGTTGAGAGTGGGAATGGAAGGTATGAGTGCTTATCTCTTTATAACAAGTAATATTTCTCTCTTCTTGAGATTCCCTTCCTGAAGATTTGCTTAATTACTTTTATTATGTTGGTTTATCATATTAGGCCAGAGCTCAGGAAACCTTAGGCAATAGCAAGGTAAACATTTTGTACATCGTATTAAGGTTTCCTTGGAGGATCTGTACAATGGAACATCTAGAAACTTACCGGTCTCAAGAAATATTATATGTCCGAAGTGTAAGGGGTATGATCTATCTACCTTTTATATTTTATATAGTGGATCAGTGAAGCCTTTGGTTGGTTTTTTTCCAATTTTTGTATAGGTTTGGCTTTCTAACAGTTGTAGAGACATTAATCCTCCTAATGCCAAGTCACATCGGGTTCATAAATCTTCTGTGTGGTCGGATATATAGGATTGCAACTTTAATATCGTTGGATTCATGCTTAAATAAGTTTATACATTATGAATTAAAATCAATAACAGTGAGGCCACAAATTGCTTACAAATAAATGGGCTAGGTAATCCTATAACAAACCCCTATCTTTGTGGATCTGAAAACAACCTAGAAGCTATAAATGAATACAACTATAACAACCCTGAAACCAACTCTAACAAATAGTTGATATTTCGACATTATTCCAACACTTCCCCTTAATGGAGAAATGGATTCTCAACACTCCAACTAATATGAATAATATGCATGTTGGTCTAAGTCTCAACTAGGATTAGAACATAACTTTAACAATTGACTCATCAAGTGTGCCTTCATCTTGGCCTTCTTGGTTGTTGTATGATGTTTGTCCTTCTTTTTGCGTTTCCTACTCCAAACTTGAAACACTTTAACTCTTGTTTTCTACTCCATTATCATTCTTGTGTATCTCTTCTTTCTCAACCTTGATTTATGGTTAATGTTCTTTGTCTTCAACATTGTTTCAAGTTCTTGGAATATGAGTTCATTTTTAATACTTACAGATTCGACAAAATTCTCATAAGTGGACTGTTGTTTCTCTTTCTGAGTACAATTATCAATGTCCTGCTCAAGGGATTCTTGCAACATTATCTCATAGTAATACTTTATTTCTTCAGGACTCCACTTTATAAAAAATGACTCAATTTCTATATCTGTAATGCAGTCTTCTTCTTCTTCAGTGTCCATATAGTCCTCATCATAATCTAATGTTTCTTTGCATTCATCATAATATGGCTTTTGAAGCCATTCCTCAATAAATTCTAATTCTTCATCAAACTTATCTGGCACTTCACCTAAGTGCTTCACATCACATTCTTCCTTAGTAAACCCTACACACTCAAAAACATTCATTAGAATATCAAAACAATTTTTGCTATTTTCATTTTGCTCTTATAAGAGAGCTTTCTGATTTCTCTCCTGTTCATCTTCCTTCTCTGCAGCAGTAAAGTTGTCTTCCACTTGATTTGTGTATCCAAGTGAACCATTCTTCTCACCAAACAACAACTCATAAATAAGATGGTTCTCATGCATCAATTTTGACCACTCTTCATTAGATTAATTGTCTTCATCAAATCTAACTCCATATGTCTCTCCTTCAAATCGATCTTCCTCCACAAGGTTTTCATTCTCATTATCACAATCAACTACATACACACTTTCATCATCAATCATTGCAATTTCAATGCAATCATTTCCAGTCTTTATTTTAGTTATAAGACTATCAATACACTGACTATTTTCAACAACAGTGACGTGATTAATTTTGTCTTTAGCTATCTTTCTCCCCCTCACACTAAACTTCATCTCTAGATTATCCCAAAACATTTTTGCATTCTCTATTTCGCCAAATTCATATAACAGAGCAGACAGGATGCCATTATTCAATGTTGAACTAACAAGATATAATGTTAATTTATTTCTTCTCTTCTCAGTAGGATATTCATAACCATTTTGAATAAATTCCCATAAATCTACTGATCCAGGTAAAACTTCCATTTTCATTTTCCAAAGATCAAAATTTTTACCTGAAAATGATGGTAAAACTGGCATTAACCTTTTCACTATTGCATTGATTTCTTCATCTTCATCAATTTGCTCTAGAACTGCAATCTGCTTCTGGTCTCCATCAGGTATGAGTTCCTTAGCTACTGCTGAAGACACTTTATATTTACCTGCAAAATATATTTCCTCTTGTTGATTCTTCCTCCACATGTGTTTCAACTCTCTCTGGAGCTGTTTAATTCTCCTTTGATGACCCATTCCTTCACATTGAGTCTTCTTTCAACAACAATGATAAGCAAGTCTTCACGTCACAGCAATGACCACTGAACAACATTTTTTGGCACCAAAAACAACAGTGCTCCACATGTGCTCAGTTCTGAGGAACCTATTTGCTTCGACCACCTACAAAGAAATGACAAGTAATGAAAACCACTTTCTTATCACCAAATTTCTTCTACAATATGTCACTGCGGCTCTTTTCCCCACGCGATCCTATGGAAGCAATGAGCCAACTCTTCACTTCAATGTAGACACGAGAATCCTTTTCATGTGGATATTCCCTCTCAAAATTTTGCAATCTCATGATGTAGATAGCTCCTCCAATCTCACGAGGACTCCTTCAACTTCTACAGTTCTAGCGCTGTTCATGGGCTCCTTCAATCTCCACATAGTTCCAGTGCTCCTCTATGCTGGCGGACTCCTCCACACATCCGCGACTCCTCTAGCAGCAACGATCTATATCAACACCCTCTCTCTGTGGATCTTCAACTAGGCTGGCTCTTCACGACCATCCCTTCAACGATGACTCTCCTCTAGCAGGGTGGCGCCTCATCCAACAACAATCAGAAAAATGGATATGTTATTCAACTCCATGCAGGTGCACTCCAGACTCCTCTACGCCTTCAACACACTTCTTCTCCATTCACGACTTGACACATCCGTCCGCACACATAAATAAATATGAATGAGAAGCTACCAACGAATTCGCACATCTGTCTGCAGATATATCCACAGGTATTGTGTCCCCTGCAATGATCCGTCCTCTTCCACATCTATCCCTGACCCGCGATAGGCAAGAAACTATCGCCCTCGCAGCGAATCCATCTTCCAGCGTTCAACACGTAGCTCTGAATAGATTTACAATTGAAACTACAACTTGAACAAGTCTGAGTGAAGCCCTTCACGCTTCCGCTCCGCTGCGCACTCTGATACCACCGCTCATCCAGATATCTGAACGGAACAACAACAGTAATTCAGGATGTGACTAATTAATCTCAAATAGGCATCCACAAGCAACGATTCCAGTAGAGTGTAGCGTGTCGTTCAGTCCTCCACACAATTTGCAGGGTTTCGAATTTTTCAACTTTACACGGGCTTTTCCCACGCAGGTTCGGATCCTGCTGTCCACGCCAAAACCTCTCGAAAGCCCTCGTCCACTTCTATCTGTTGGCAGGAAGACTGCTCACCTCTGTGGATTGCGTTGTATATCAATTGTAACGATGTCGGTGTGGAAAAAGTGATATTTGGACGAGTAGATCCTGAAACTACTCTCTAGCGCAGTGAACTTGGATGTGATCTGTATACAAGCCGCCAAGCTACGAGAGCAAGTCGCCAAGTAGCAACAGGCAGTTCTCAAGCAATTTTATTTTTTTACGCAATCATCTGAATTGCCCTCGGCAACGAATTGGGCACACTGGAAGCAACGATCAGATACCACGAATGGCAATAAGAGCATGCCAAGGTTCTTACCTCCAATTCTTGACGTGCATATATACCTTTGCTCTTCCGTTTCAATCGGTGAATAGATATTCTCTTCCACGCGGGCGTAGACACTCCAACAGGAGCGACAACGAGCTCTGATACCAAATTACAAAACAGAGATCAATTAATCTCAATAATAGTGAGGCCAGAAGGGCACATCAGTCTACGCTCATATAATCTATTGTATTAATTTGATAAATTGCTTACAAATAAATAGGCTAGGTAAACCTATAACAAACCCTTATCTTTGTGGATCTAAAAACAACCTAGAAGCTATAAATGAATACAGCTATAACAACCCTGAAACCAACTCTAACAAATAGTTGATATTTCGACATTATTCCAACATTATGTTGACTTGATACTTTATTTTGATGAAATTGTGTGCTCGGATATATAGGATTGCAACTTTAATCTCGTTCGATTCATGCTTAAATCAGTTTATACATTATGTTTACTTGATACTTTATTTTGATGAAATTTGTTCTGTTCTTAACATATTTATTGAAATGTCACAGGATAGGTTCTAAATCCGGCGCTTCTGGACCATGTATAGGATGCCAAGGTTCCGGTATAAAGGTTTCTATATTCAAGAATGTTGGTTCCATAAGATCTGTATGCCCTCATTGCAGAGGTTGATGTTCGATTCCGACTTTAATCCCAATAATATTGGTAGATTCTTTAATTCTTCTTTGTGTGAGATGGAAAGTGAAATTTTTACTTCTTTATCCATCCAGCAATATATTTAATGCACGCTAATTATCACAAAGATAGGCGACCGTTGTATGATAAAAAAATACTTCAAATAATGGATGCTGCAGGGGAGATGATCGATGCTGAGGATACCTGTGATGAATGTGAGGGGTATAAAGTCGTTCGAGATGAGAAAGTTCTACACGTTCATGTGAAGAAGGGGATGCATCATGGCGAGACGATAGTTTTTCAGGGAGAAGCTCATGAAGCTGTAAGTTCATAAGTTTTGTTTTCTTAATCTTGACCTTTTTTTTTCCATTAATTTACGTTTCTAAAACGCTACGATTGGCACTACACCAGGGTCCTATTGCTAGCCCCCTAAGAGATTAGGACCATCAAGTTGGAACTGCTCCTCCTTCAATTGTTGGAAGGCGTTATGATGGCCCTCTTTTGTGGAGGGTTGGAGAGTTGGAACCCTGCCCGTGGTAATAGGTTAGTGCAGGGGTGCCATAAATGTGTTCACAGGATTTGTGCACGAAGCATTTGAATCAGGGAATAAACCCTACACTAACCGATTGATCTAATGGAACTAAACTCTTTTTTTCAAATAGAAAATTCTCACCAAAATTATATTAAAATATAAGTTTTTACATCATACAAAGTATTCTTCCCTTACTCTGTTGATAGTCAATAAAAGAAACTGGGACTCATACATATCTAGTGAGTACGAAAAAAAGTATTCTTCCCTTACTCTGTTGATAGTCAATAAAAGAAATTGGGACTCATACATATCTAGTGAGTATGAAAAAGAAATAGGCTCCCTCAAAACCACTTTTTTTTTTTTACAAAACTGTTCTAAAGGAAATTGAAATAAAAGCAAAAATAGACAATCATTACAGAAATCTTCTGATCACTGCCTATTCCTCAAAATTGATTGAGTGATAGAGTTTTAGAACAGAAAGATATCAGAGGTAGGGCCAGCAGTGCCTCCGTCCCAGCTATAGTAGGATAATCTCCCTCTCGGCTCCAAAAACGCAAGCTTTGATAGACTGTCAGCTTCTATATTGTGTTTTCTATAGGTATGTTGGAAATACATACTTTGAAAAGAAGCCTCAAAATTGATTGAGTGATAGAGTTTTAGAACAGAAAGATATCAGAGGTAGGGCCAGCAGAGCCTCCGTCCCAGCTATAGTAGGATAATCTCCCTCTCGGCTCCAAAAACGCAAGCTTTGATAGACTGTCAGCTTCTATATTGTGTTCTCTGTAGGTATGTTGGAAATCGATACTTTGAAAAGAAGCAGCCAGTTCTAGAGTTCTTTGCTTCCAACCTTTTATGGCTATAGAGTGAAGATTCCGTTTAAAATTCAGCCAGACGATAACCACCTTCGAAGAATTTTGTTTTTATTTTTAAATGATGAGCTAGAATAAGCATTGACCAAGCACCCAATAGCTCCGCTTTATTATTGGTGCCTTCCCCACCATTGATAAACCACCTGTACTTCATCGAATCTTGGGAAATAATATATCGTCCAGCACCACAGTTGTGTCCACGTGCAGATGATGCCCCGTCGAACTGAGCATTATTGGTGCCTTCCCCACCATTGATAAACCACCTGTACTTTATCGAATCTTGGGAAATAATATATCGTCCAGCACCACAGTTGTGTCCACGTGCAGATGATGCCCCGTCGAACTGAGCAATGGAATAATCATTTACTTGAATGATCGGTCTCTTTTTAATATTCAGCAAGGAAAGTTTATGAGGAACAGTGGAAAAGGAGCTAAGGATTTTGTAAACCACGTCCCAGACGGAGTAGAGAAATCCTTCAAAGATCTCTTTGTTTATGGCAAGCCAAATATTCCAGCAGAGTATGGTAGCTAGCCTGTTTGAGACCGCAAGGTTTGAGGTCCATGAATCCCAGCAGTCAATGAAGGTACTACCAACCCAAGCGAAATTGATATGAAGTTTATGTAAGATTCTGTCCCATACAGATTTAGTAAAGTAGCACTGAATAAAGAGATGGTTTAAATCTTCTCCAAAACGTTTACACAGCAAGAAAATCCCTGGGCTTTCCCAACCCTTCTTGTTTAACACTTCCCAGGTAAGAATATTATTTTCCGCCGCCAACCAAAGGAAGATTTTGATCTTTAACTGAAGATTCAAGTTCCATAGATTGCGTCGCCACCCTCTGCATATGGGATAATTTTGAACGAACATGATAGCCTTATAAAGATTGATTTCTCACGGAAGGTGCCCCCGAAGAGTCTCCTCCGGTCCAAAGTAGGTTATCAGCAGTGTTTTGAAGAGTGATGCCGGCCCTATGGAGATTTGTTATGAATAAATCCCATTCGCGTGCCAAGTTACCTGTTAAGCCCAAAGACTCACTACATTTCCAACGCTTTAATCATGAAACCTGGCCTTTCCCTACCGAGGCCTGTGCCAGAAGCGTGACCTGATTTTGATTTAACAGTTGTATAAATTCTGTCGAGAGAATAGAATTAACCCCCAGACCTAGAATGTGGTCTCTACCCAAGAGAACAAGTCCACTAGAACCCGGCTGCCAAGACAGCCAATGTAAGATGATGTAAATTGAATTGATAAGGCATCTCGAGATCATTGAGGCTGAATGGCTCTTATGGTTGGGCAAGCGGAGCCAGTCTATAAAATTTGTATTTCTAAGATACTTATCCAAGAGCAAATTATGCCAGATGCCTTTATGCATTAAAACCCTCCAGATAGTACTAGCATTTAAAGCCAGATTGAAAGGCACCAGATTGCGGAAACCCCATCCTCCAACACTCTTTGGTCTGGTGATAGTTTCCCATTTGACGAGATGCAGATGTTGATCTTCATTATTACCATGGCACAGGAAATGTGATATCACTTTTTTAATCTTTCCAAGGATCAAACGAAGAATCGATTCCATGGACATCCAATACACGGATTGTGCTTCCAGAACAATTTTGATGAGAATGTATCTACCACCGATGGATAGCCACTGGTTACACCAAATGCCGATTTTCATTGTTATTTTTGTAACAAGCCATCCTCAATCCTCGACCTTTTGTGAACCCGTCTTCAAGAAGTAGCCTAAGTACTTGAAGACAATTGACAGAACGCTAAAAGTATAGGGAAGGAGCGACTTAAAGCGAATCAGCTCAAGTTCAGACAGTCCATCAAAGTGAACCGTGGTCTTTGATAGATTTACCGAGAGACCAGAAGCCTTACAGAAGAGGGAGATAATCCGCTCGATTTCCATCCCTTCCTCTAAAACTACCCGAGTCATGATGAGAACGTCATCTACAAACAATAGATGGAGAATCTTCTGCAGTCTAGACACTTTTATACCTGTGATTTTCCCTTATCAATACTGGATTTCAATAGTGAAGGGGGCAGAAGCAGAAAAATAATACAGACAAACAGTAAAGAACAAATAGATAAGTGTATTGCTCTGATACCAAATTGAAGGGGGCAGAAGCAGAAAAATAACACAGACAAACAGTAAAGAACAAATAGATAAGTGTATTGCTCGATTATAAACGCGATTACATTCGCAGCAAAAATATCTGGAACCGTCGGTCGACTGTAGGTGAAACTCTCTAGAAATTTGGTGGTTGGTAGGTAGAAATTAATACCTCCAACAAATAGAAAACTGAGTCCTTCCATTACCAAAATAAAAGCAAAAAAGAGAGTGGACAGCCTTGACAGAGACCTCTACCGCTTTTGAAGAAATCAGTCACCTCTCCATTAATTAGAGCACCAATAGACGAGGTAGTAACAGAACCCACTTTTAGACGGTTAAGTCTTCAATGGTTCCAATCTATACAATCATAGGCTTTTCTTAGATCCAATTTAAGAACAAGGGCTTTTATTTTTTCTTTTTGATACTATGTAAACTTTCATGTGTTGTACCTACCGCATCCTGGATCCTTCTTCCTTGTTAAAAAAACCCAACTGTTTTTGAGAAAGAGATCTGGAGAGGTAAGGCTTAATCGGATTTGCAATGATTTTTGGTATTATCTTATAACAGAAATTAGATAATGAGATCGGGCCATAATCATCAAATGTGTGTGGTTTGTTTGCTTTAAGTATCATTCTCAAGAAGGTAGCATTTAGTCCACCAGCAATTTTCCCTAATCTTCTAGACTCCTTCACCATCTCTAGAAGGTCCTGCGGCCAGCCATCTGGCCCTGGACTTTTCTCTTTCTTGCAATGGAAAATAACATCTTTGAGTTCCTTTAGTGTAACCGGACTGGCTGTTTACCATAACTTGTTCAGCCAGGTTTGAAGACGGCGGATCCTTATAAAGATTTTTGAAGTAATGAGGAAATAAAGGATGGAGCTAAACTCTACACTAACCAACTATCTCACTATATGGGCTTTACTTAATCGTGATGTAAACTTCTATAGCTTTTCTTAATCCTGATTTAAACATCTATAGCTTTTCTATGCTGTAAATCTACCCGAGATACACTATCTGGTGTATTCACTGCTATGATTTTTATCTGGTGTATTCACTGCTATGATTTTAATTTTTGCAGCCTAACATTTTAACTGGTGATATTGTTGTTGTGCTTGTATTGGAAAAACACCCCAAGTTCTATCTCGTCTATTCACTTCTATGATTTTTGTTTTTGCAGCCTAACAGTATAACTGGTGACATTGTTGTTGTGCTAATATTGGAAAAACACCCCAAGTTCAAACGAAGTGGTGACGATCTCTTTCTAGAGCACAAACTTACCTTAATAGAGGCTCTTTGCGGATTCCAATTCCCCTTAACTCAACTTGATGGCAGAAAATTGTTCCTGAAGTATAGATCTGGGGAGATTATCAAGCATGGCATGTAATTTAAAGCTGAAGCTTGATCAAAAACTACTGTAACCAAATATTACGTCCTAACTATTCTTTCCCTGATTTCATTGGAATAGTCAATAGAAGCTTTTCCTGCATTGTTTTATGTCGCACTTAGTCTAACTATATATAACGTATTCAGGTCAATACAAAGCCATAAACAATGAAGGAATGTGAGGCCTTTCATGAAAGGTCGTTTGTACATATGCTTTAATATCGAGTTTCCAGTTTCTAGATCACTATCTTCAGCACAATGCAAAGCACTGGAATCCGTCTTGCCACCACGGCCACCTAAGTATTTGATGGATTTGGGGTTGTATGAATGTGTAGGGACAATAATGCATGATGTTAATATTGACGAAGAACTTCGAAGAAACCAGCAGCAAGAAGTATATGAAGAGGATGATGAACCTCCACGTCATTCTCTGTGGACTAATTATATGAAATTACTTAGCAAGTAATTTATTAGTGCCTTCAAA
>JASDQU010027987.1:17411-29289 GCA_032191745.1 Picea mariana | reverse complement strand
CTGATTTGGTACCACAATTTGAACATAATCAAATTGCCTGCAACTAGAGCTCATCTGTCGTAAGTTCAAACAACAAGCTGAGGGTATTTCTATCATAGCATGGCACTTCTCTCCCAATTCTTTGGATTCAGATATCAAATTTTGGTTGGTGACTGGTGCCAATCCTGTCGCTAATGTGATGACTGGTGTGGATTATAAGAGTGGGTGTGCCTCAACCACTCTTATATTATTTAAGCAAAAGGATTGAGGAAAGCGATTTGGATCTGCAGACAGTGATCTTGTCGATGCAGCCAAAAACGCAGGCATCAATTCGCCCTTGTAAATTGAATCGCCTCTGAATGCCTTTCTCTCTGATCATCTTGTGCAACCCCAGATCATTCTTTGATCGAATCTTGTCCTTTGACTGTGTCGATTGGACTCGCTTTCCACTGGCAGAAATCGTGTTTTAATTCTGTTGGTAGAAGATGTGAAGCAAAGGCGAGGAGACACGCAACATTGATCACTAAACTTGGCAGTGATACACCCCGATCTGCACCAGCTGTAACCAATGGTCTGCACCCAATGATCCATACCAGTTCCCATCAACCAGTGATCTACATCATCAACCATTAATCCATACATGCACCTGTGCTCTGTCGACTTGACCACAATCAGATTGTAAACGAGAAATATACCTGTGAATGCACAAGCAATTATATCGTGGCCACCTTCTGTTTCCAGCAATTTGTTCTACAACAACAAAGAGAATCGAACATGCACATAAATCCGCCCAAGACTCTCGATTCCATCAATTGACCTACTCATTATCGAGCAACCGATTCTTACTCTACACATGATGTCATCAATCTCTGCACCAAAGTCATTGAGGTTTGCCATCTATGCTAAAGTTGGCTGCCTCTGTTTCAAGGCATCTATCGTGAAGTATTTTTACTTTTGACGGTCCAATGAAAAGTTTAATATATTAGAAATAAAATTCAAAAGTTTGAATTGAGCTTATATACAACAACATAATTTATTGTAGGTTGCTAGGACAAGTGTTACGATATTTTTTCATGAAGTTTACCTTTGGTACCAAGGCATTTGTGTTGGAATATGTATTAGACAAAATTTCTGTAAAAAGGATTTTAAACCTGTATTTTTCCTATGAAGAATTATAAGCAAAATCATTGATGATTGATGGTTCAATGGTTATCAAACTTTGTAAAAATGATTCTTGGATCCATGCTTTTGAGGCAAAACCTTAGTTGTTTATGTCAGAAAAAAATGAAGATATATTGAGTTAGTATACAAAGCTAACATTCTTATTCGTAAAGGGAATTGTTTGTTATGCTCTTTAGTGTTAAAGAATGAGTTGTAAAAACCATAATAAAACTATCATTTTTTGTGGTGATTGTGTCGTAGATCCTCTTGAAATTTGAGTAAGGGGATTTTAGGTGCACCTTGTGTAGTGTGTGGTGGTGACTTTTTCATGGAGGCTTGTGATTTATGTCTAGTTTTGACACTTGTAATTATCATTTAACACAATACGCACAAAGCAACTTAATGGATTTTATGTCAATTAAGCATAAGTAATCAAGCAACGACCATGCATATTCAAGCATTCAATTTGTCGATCACATCAACATTCAACGATATCAACATTAATTCAACTTCATAATTAACATCAATTTTGAACAGTGTTATTTGCAAATAATATTTTTTGTAAGTTTACTTGTAATCAAGTTCAACTGTAACTTGCAATAGTTCATTTGTAAGTGTGAAATCAAACTTAAGTTGAATTGCATTGTAATTTATGGGTGCATTCTTGGTTGAAACCAACACCTTCTATTTTCTGAGTCCAATTGTTGAGTCTCTTATTGTCAAAAGGGTGGAGTTGTAAGAAGCCCTTCTTTTGTCAAGTCAAATTGCAATCAGAATCTACTTGCACAAGGAGACCCCATTCAGTGTTTGAAATGGCTTGAAGTCGAGAATTGTTAGAGTTATTGAACACTCTAATACTTACTGCCAAGGACGACGCAATTACAATCAACAAAGAAACTTTTCAATCAATTATATCTTGCTTGCAAGTTTCACAAGCTAAAGTTGAACTTCTTCTAACTTAGCACGATCAAATACAACTAAAGAATCGACAATTACATCAACATTCTGAACTAGTGTTTGTTTAGAACAATCCACTTTTTGAAGTATATGATGATTCCTATCAACAAATAGCACAAGTACATCACAATGATACAACTTCAAAAGCAGTTTCAAATAAAGATGAAGCTATTCATGAACCTACATTTCAAGAGTTTTCTTTTGAGTTTATGGAAGAAAACCTTTCAATGATACAACAACATGCAATAAATCAACTCCCACGTATTTCAAAGCAAAAGGTTCAGCATATTCTTTCCAAGCCCACCATCAGACCTTGGGAAGAAATCAGGAACAATAAGCATAAAACATGTATCCGATATAACGAGGAAGTAAATTTTCATACTCCAGATTATTCAAAACCAATCCACTTCCAAAGTGTTGGATTGCTTCAAGAAATTTTATTTTCACTTGTTCAAGTTCAACATCAAAGTGTGAAATTCCAATATTTCAATCGAGTTGGTCACGTGGAGAATTAATGTTTTGATCTCCATCCTTGTTGACATTGTGACAATTCAAATCAATCATCGACCAAATGTTCGACATTGAAGAAACCTACAAGATTAAAAATACACTATGGGTGGCTTGATCCTTAGCAATGGTCATAAACAATTAAGAAGATATATCAGTCTTACCAAAGAATTCAATCTCAAGTAAAGACGTGTCTTGCAGTAGATAGTGAAATGAGTATGGTACTCTCTTGAACCTCAAAGGATGGAGTACAATAAAGAATCTCTCCAACACCTTAAGGGGGTGAGTGCATAAATCAATTGAAGATGGTTCGTGGTCAACCAAAAACTACCCGTTGTCTCTCCTTTAAGTTGACAAAGGGGGGAATTGATGATTGTTGTCACACTTAAAGTTTTGACAACAAAAATAAAATAAAAACAAATTGTCATATGGGCAACAAACAAATCGCTAGATGAGCATCAACACTCTATAGATGGTAGAATTTGACAAAACTATGGTTCAATGTCTTGCAGTTGAATCATACATGAGATATAAAATTAGGAACACTTGATTTTGAGAGAAATATTGTGGACATTTTGTTCACATGGATGATCATTTGACCTGGCAGAGGACAGTTGGATCCTTCTACATTACAACTTGGCATTTGATTGAGTTGTAAGGCATTTTTCAGGGGTGTGTCAAACTTGCAGTTGATTCACTTCTCTTGGTTCACTCTCATCATATTGGAGTTCACATCGGTGAAAAAATTACAGGCATTCTAGCTCACATATCTTCAAAGTGGGATTTTCCAGATTCTATGAGTTTTCAACATCCAATTTTGACGATTTTTTAGGCAGATTTTCATTGAAGCTTGTATCAAAGGCTTCTGAAAGATACAATATATCATCTTTTGCATCTTTGTTTATTGCTTAGTCGATACAAAGATATAGACATGTGATTGAGGGGAGGGGGGGGGATGTTAGCCTATGGATTACCTTACCAAACACTAAGTCTTCATGTCACCTTTAATTATATTATTCATTTAGGATATTAGTGAATTATACTCAAATGATGACTAATTGAGTTGGTTAAGAATTCCTAACCTAGAGATGCAAGGTGTTAGGATCTAGAGCAAATATCTCTGTGAGGTGGCATCACCCTTTGTACTGTATATTTGTAACTTTGGTGTGAATATTTGAACAACAATACCGCAGAAGTCCCTCCCTCCAGTGCTCTTCAGTGTGGGCATAGAAAGGTCCAACCTGATATCTATTAACTCCACCATAATTATACTTAGTTCTTGGTTCTTCTCAAGGTTCTAATGGCTTCCTTTCATGGTTGCTTAGTCTCTTGGTATGGTAGCCTTTTTTTCCAAGTAAAAAATTCATTTCCTCACCTCTAAACCACCCTAAAACTAGCACCCTTTTTCCTATTCAAATTTCCTCTCTTTTCATGAATGAAGGATGGAAAGAAGATTCCTAATTCAACTCTTCCTNGGGGGGGGTGCAAGTTGCTATTATGTAGGAGGTGGTTGCCTAGATCTGGGAATTTGTTATATTCACTCCTCTTGTTTCTCACTAAACTATAAGTTAGATTCATATCAACATTATAAAAGTGAAGATGGATGCAGTGACAAAGTGGCAGGCATATTGATATTCCCTTGGACCCCCTTACCTCCCCCATATTGTGGTATCATAGCCATTTTAGGTGCTCATGCTTAGTCATTCTTAGTTATTTTATTAACTGAAAAATATCCATGTTTACAAATGTTCACAATGACCATGGTATATACACTTCATGGTGTATTAAAGCATAAAAAATTATCTATGCAAAGGATCTAAGCATATTTATGATTAAGTTCATATCATTCCAAGCGATTAAAACTAAAACATTACACTTTCTTCCATCTTGATGTTTTAGATGAAAATCGGGGTTTGTTATTCCTTGTACACCCAAGAGAACAAGGGATGATGTAGATGTAAGGGGTGAAGTAGATGTGGGTGATCAAGTAGAATTAAGAGTGTAGTGATATGAAGTATTCATTATACTTTTAGTGTTTTTTTTTTAATACAAATGTTTTTGAGTATGGAAATATTCAAACAACAATATATTTTTTGTTCCTCCTCGATCACTTCAATGGCTAGGTAACTGATATGTGTGTGCACGCACACACACACAACAAACATAGTCGATTATGATTATAGTTAGTAGTTTATTATAATTTTTAATATTAATTATAACAATTAATATTAAATATACAATATACATTTTAAATAGATACAAATATCAATTATTATTAATAATTGTATTTTGAGCTCTTATAATTTAGTATTGAACTATTGTTAAATTCATTATTATTAATAATAAATTATTCTTAAATCTGTAAGTATCAATATTATCAAGCGTTGTGTTCTACAATGTAACATGACGCAACACGTTCTATTCATGACACACATACAATGCACTCAATGCAGCCACGACACAAAAGTTGATGCAGAAAGATGCAAATGCAACCCAAATAAGTGGAAAATGTTTTCTTGTGGCATTTTTTTCGTCGTACTATGATAGAAATTTATGACACGTACCAAGAAAAATGACTTGGCCAAGGTTGACAAGGCACCATTGACAGAAAATTGCGAGGCTAAAGCCCCATATTTGAGTAGTGTACATTGTTGAATTTGACCATTGTGTATTCTTGACTTATTGGACTTGTATGCTTTCCATGGTTCGATGATATAATACAACATTGAGGTTGATGAAAAAATTGTTGAACTTTGACATTGACAATTCTGATCGATGCAATGTGATACATAGAAGGAACAATGAGTGCCTATTTCTAGTGTTATTTTGACCCGGGACAAGTTTGAAGTAGCAGAATTGTAGGATTGGGTTTGCTTTTGAAAAGTCACACATACAAAGTACATAAGCACAACTTGCTATCATACATGCTAACACACACCATTCTTTGTTAGAATTACAAGCCATAAGAAACATGATCCCCCCACCTCAATTGTGACTAGAAGGAGACATTTTCTCATTGAATGAATTTCAAGAGAAAATGGTCCATTATATTGAGTTAATGAATATTGTATCCCAATCCATCAAATCTATTAATGAAATCAGAATCCAAGGGTAAATATTGAGCCCCGTGCAGCAACGCAAATGATTTAATAATGTAATTGTAGATATCAGTAAAAAGAGATGTGATTTTGAGTCTAGAGTAAATAAAGTTAATCCTAAGGCGGGAAGCATATTGTTTTTGATATGCAAGAATTTCGAAGAAGCATTTTTAATACCTAATAATTATATTTAGTAATTTATTGATTCGGGACATAGTCATTCTTCTCTAGTCAAAGGCCAACTCGATTCTTAGGAAGTTCAATAGTTCCAAAAGATGAAAAATCCTGGAAGGCAAAGAGTCATGGAAGTCCAGGAGTGTTAAAAGGTAAATGGGAGGTCAAAAGTCGGTTCTCCATGGTTAGACATGAATTTGTGAAAAGGACTAAAGGCTCTCAATCTTGTAAACAAACTATGTTTTTACAAGGAGGAGAGTGTTAAGTACCTAAATAGATATGCAAACATATCTTTAGAAATAACCCTTAATCTCGACAAGAATAAACCAAACCATTCATCAAAATATTCAACACAAGAAATAGTCAAAACCTTTGAGGTAGGGTAACACCATATATTATTCCTCATGGAAGGAATGCCCTCCCAAACAATACTTGCTTGCTACAATAACAATATTCTTCACTATGCTCATTACATTGCTCATCATTTCCTTGTATAATACTCTCTAAGAACATTCTAGAGAAGGAACCTTCTAGAAAGTCTTCTCACATTTATTATGTTCATATTGATATATTTAACTACCATAGTAGGCCTTCTTTAATACTACAGTGGACCTAGCCCACCTTACATTGAATGGCCTCCACTAATAATACATAACCACATTCCCATTGGGTACCTCCCTATGTATACTACATTCAATCCCCCTTCACATGTTTCGTCCTTGAAACATGGGACAAAACCATACAATATGTTTGGCTAAGAAATGTAGCCAACTAGTACCAAGTACGACCATCCATCCATCATAATGGAAGACGAACATTATGTCCAATTGTTGGCTTGCCACCTTGATCTTGATCCTTATTGTGATTGTGGTGTCGTGGGATTGTTTCTCTATCTTGATAACGTCCTACAATGCTGGTAGTCCTCCATGTGCCTCTTGATTGGTTTCCTTTCTGGTGCCAAGCTAGTTCATAAGTGTGTTGATTCTCATGCCCCTACCTTGATGACTGTTGTTTCTCTATATGGTGTGGATGACGATATACAACAACTATAGGAATCAATTATTTTTTCTTTAACTCTGCAACATAGTGTGCCTTTGAGTCAATGATCTCTTTGGATTCTTTATTGTGTCCTCCCTGTGGCTTTGCTTCATCTCCTTTTGTAGACTTTGCATCTGATTCAACTTCAAAATCTCCAATAACTTATTTGCTTTCCCCCATGGGCTTGTCTCTCTTACTAACATACACTTCCTGCAATGTAATTTTATTTTTCTTGCACCAAAGCTTTAGAAACTTCTTTTGCACATTGATATTAATTGTACCAATTGAGTCCATCCAATGATATCCCAAAACAATACCCACATCATCCATATGTATAGCATAAAAATCTAAATGCAACACATATTTATCCATGGCAATCTTCAAATCTTTAAAGATTTTAACATTTTCACCATCAACCTGTGCTTTGAATATTCTTTGCAATAACTTGCAATTTATTAACCAACTAAACATTGATAAAATTTTGCTAGGAACTAGGGTCAATAGAAACAATAACTTTTTCTTTGTGAATACAACCATGAAAATGTAATCTAGAGTTGCCACATGAAAATAAACCCTTGGTGTGCTCTTTATCCCCTTTTTTAACATGAGACCACCTATCGAAAATCAAATTTTCCATTTCTTCAACAAAACTTTCCATCATTTTGTCATGGTCCAATGATTGCCACCATGTTCTAGCATCTTTTGTGAAGCTATAGTGTATATGAGATTTCCACTTCTCTTTCCATAATGACTTGTGGAACTTTATGAATGCTTCAATACCAGGGCCATCATCTTTTCCAATAAAAAGCATCTTGATTAGATAAATCTTCAACAAAAACTAGGGTTTATAAATAACTTATTGTGTAAATCACGCATTTTTTTCCAAAAAAACCTGAAATTTGCCGAAATTAAAATGCTGATAACTTTACTTCTTAGACTCTATTTCAAATGATTTGTTTTTTGAAATAGGGTATTTTTCCGAGAGGAATTCAAATATCCAATTTGTTTTGGAAAATTCTACTCAAAAAATTTCATAATTTAATCAGAAGTGCACAACCCCATTTTTTCGTTTAAAAATATTTGCAAAAAGAACGCAAAATTTCTTCCCTTCTTTGACCAAGGAAAGTGCTATGATACCAATTGTTAAGTACCAAAGACTTGAATACAGAAACACCACAAATATTCAGAGACAATATAGATAAACTCCCACTTTATTATTATGAAAACCCTTGATGTAGGACAGCACCGTACAATGGATCCTATTATGAAATGGATCCTCCCATGTGCACTTGCCTCTTCAAGGGGGCAACCTCCTAATAAGATACCGCTCTAAATACAATACTTCTTCTTGACCCATACAAATACAATACACAGTGGAAGCGTGGTGGGCCCATAACCCACATGTACGAGGATCAAAACCTCGCTCTGATACCAATTGTTAAGTACCTAAATAGATCTGCAAATATATCTTCAGAAATAACCCTTAATCTCAACAAGAATAAACCAAACCATTCATCAAAATATTCAACACAAGAAATAGTCAAAACCCTTAAGGTAGGGTAACACCATATATTATTCGTTATGAAAGGAATGCACTCCCAAGCAATACTTGCTTGCTACGATAACAATATTCTTCACTGTGCTCATTGCATTGCTCATCATTTCCTTATATAATACCCTCTAAAAACATTATAGAGAAGGAACCTTCTAGAAAGTATTCTCACATTTATTATGTTCATATTGATATATCTAACTACCATAGTGGGCCTTATTTAATACTATAGTGGACCTAATCCACCTTACATTGAATGAGCTCCGCTAATAATACATAACCACATTCCCATTGGGTACTTCCACTAATAATGCATAACAACCACATTCCCATTGGGTACTTCCACTAATAATACATAACCACATTCCTATTGGGTACCTCCATAGGTACCACATATTACCTCCCTAGGTATACTACAAAGAGTGTTGTTGGCAATTGATATCAATAAAGATTAGATGAACATTGATGGATGCAAGCTATTTTTCTTTCATGTGTGGCTTCTATGCTTTGCTCCGAGAGTATGTTGATTAACTATTCCATTATTCATTTTCTCATCATCTTGTGTTTTGTTACCTTGGTTTTGAGACAACAATGGGGCTAGGATGTTCATAAACAACTTGCATATCTAATCTATTCCATATGATGCGTGGATTAACAATGAATTACTATATATTCTTTAAATTTACGCAACATTTGTTTTCAACTCCAATTATTTGTTTCACTCTTAATATTAGGTTATATTTTTGTTTATTATGTCACACAATTTTGAATAGAAAGATAAAAGATTCATATAAACCCATAGAAATTAATTTGACAATGAGTGTGCAAACTAGAGGGCTCCTTGAAAATAGGTGGGAATCCTAGATTGAGGTTTTTATCCCCGTGACCTTGTGTGCATTAATGAGGGTCAAATACCCATGCCAATAGATTGTAGGGAGGATAGGCGATGGAAAAAGGGTGAGGTTAGGAGTTGATCCTTAGATATGGTGTGGTGGTTATCATATAATTGTTGCAGGTCCCATTAAACCATTGTTTTAGCAAGGCATTCAAGCCTTATTAGATGTATCATATCCAATGTTTAGTACTCTCTAGCATGAAGGATGGAAACTGTCGAGGCTTTAAACCTAGGATGACTAGAAGCAAATGAATGGAGAATCTTTATCCAAAGATTGGTTGATAGTGCAATTAATCTCATACCTGACGAGGACTCCCTTATTTAGTATCGAAATCCAACAACCATGGTTTACACAATAAGCCTTGGCTATACAACTATGTTTCTTGAAAGAGAACATGATAAGGAATGGTAGAGGCAGAGGAATATTGGGAAAATAAAAGCATTATTGAAGGCGAGGTTGTTTCTCTCGCTAGGCCTCTCTAACAAAGTGATAACCCACAATGTGTTACAGAAGAGAACATGGTAAAGGTCAAGCTTTTGTGTACTATACATGCAAGATAGGAAGGATATCAACCATCTTCTAATGTACTATCAGTTTAGACTTGAAGTTTGGGATGCAATGTAGACCTTAGTAGTTGGGAAAGCTGTTTGGAAAGGAGTTTCCCTAATAGAGGCCTTCAAGAATCGGATTGCAAATCCAGAGGTGGCCTCACATAGATCCTTACCAACTATTGTACATTGGGCCCTTTGGGTTTTGAGAAATGCATTATTTTTTTTGGAGAAATCAATTATTTCCTTACATGTTTTCAATAAGATAAAATACATTTATGAAGGTATTAAAGTCCCCCCAAGCCAAAACTTCAAAGATAGGTTGGAACTCTAGAGATCAACGAGTCAAAGCCTTAGGCATTCTTTGATGGTGCCTCACAAGGGAATCTAGGGCCTTGTGGCACAATGAGTGTACTGTACCTCTTAAAGACACATTATCTCTCCTTCACGATCATCTTGGGAAGAGCCACAAATAACCATGTTGAATTGTGGCCTTTGTTATCATTGTTAAGGATAACAATAGAAAGGGAGGTTAAAGGGATACAAGTTGAATTATGGCCTTTATTATCATTGTTAAGGATAACAATAGAAAGGGAGGTTAAAGGGATACGAGTTTTTGGAGATTCAAAACTTGTATTTGAATGGATGTAGGGTAGATCAAGGGTACATAATATCAAGCTTTAGGTTTTAGTGGAACATGTACGAACTAGGGCTTTATTCGATAAGTTCGAGTTCAACAATTCCATGTATGTCTAAAAAAAGATGAACACAAAAACATACAAATTGTTAAATGGTGCAATTAAAGGTTAAGTTGATCTTTTGAAAAAAGGAAGTTAAAATGTGAGATACATACCTTTCTTCCATATATGTAAATCCATGATTAAACTTCTTAACAAAATATGAAATAAAATACTCAATTATGAACTACAAACACTCCAATGCATTCCCTAGGGATCATGGTTACACTACTTAGATTTATAATGTGACATTGTAGTTGTAGCCTTCTCACAAGTTTTGATTTTTAAATGCAAAGCGAGTTTAGGTCTCCTCCAACAAGAATAGTTCACATGAAGTTGATATTGTTTTTTAATGTAGACAACACTTTATGAATATAACATTAACATTTCTCCTTCGGATAAATGTTTCGCAGATTTTTCGTCCCGAAAGATTAAATAAAATTTTATTTCTAGTTAAAAATCCTTCTAAATTTCTAATTTCCATTCATATGGTCCATTTGACAAGAACTGTACTTCCCTTCCAATCTCCCGCCTCGCTCAGTGTGTGCCTTTGTCTCACCAGCCCATTGCGGGATCGTGACTAACTGTATCTGAATTATTAGCAATGGATACTGCTGCTAAGGGAGGGCCGAATGGAGAGGGCATTGCAGTTGACGATGCCGAATACATTGATGCATATCAACAATTTCTAGTCCATCACTACCTCGAAGAATTAGAAGCCATTCTTCTTGCAGAGGATGATTTACTTCATTACCCCTTGCAAATCGAGTAAGCTTAACCTTGGCACCTTCATTTAATTGAACTTTAGGGCACAATTTAAAGTTTACTGAAAATCGTTTTATTGTTTTTGTTGAAACGATTCAGATTTGCAGAGCTTATGGAAGCAAGCCCTCCTCTGGCCAAACTCCTTTACACGCAACCTGCCAAGTTTTTGCCTCATTTTGATGACGCAGCTTTCCTAGCTCAGGTTATATGGCCATACATTCATGATTTTGCTTGCGTTTTTATTCAATATGCACATTCGTAATTTTGCAATTTTGTTCAGTCTATATATTCATACTCAACCGTTTTAATAATGCTCAATTCTTGGTTCAACCCAATGGAATGTTCCAGGGCGTGGTGCTCGAAGCACACAAACACAGCGGGAATATGGCTGTTAAGGAGAATGTTCATGTCCGTCTCAATGTCAGTGGGTCTGCCATGGAATGTCCAGGTGACAAAGATTCAACTA
>JASDQU010027987.1:0-17338 GCA_032191745.1 Picea mariana | reverse complement strand
ATATATATATATATATATATATATATATATATATATATATATATATATATATATATATACCAAAGAAAGACTTCCTTCGACTTAGTTACCAGGTCTGGAGGTAACTATTCTATCAAAATTATCTGGGACAAACATTGACATCATCCCATTAGTCAGCATGACATTCGGATGGGGCAGAACACAATGAGAATGGAACCCTGGTGGAGGGCTCAATATTTTATCGGGTCGAGTCATTTTAGGATATTATACGAAAATATTGCGCAGTTATTTTCTTCTTACAGAATTTCTTAATGCACCATTTATGAAATTGCAAAACTTATCGAATCCAGTGAATTTTTTGGTCACTGGTTCTTGCCACATTTTGGGCCGTTTAGCAATGGCAGCTATATTATGTATAATTTTTACCTTACCTTTATAGAGAAATCTGCCAATAATCGATTTAAAGATAAGTCATAAGTTTGGCTGAGCCCTTTGTTTGAGCAATATCTTACATCTTTCTTTGAATTTATCAGAAACCCATCCATCTATTGGACGCGTGAGAGTCAAGCACACTGACAAATTAATTACACTTAAAGGAACCGTAATCCGTTCTGGTGGTATAAAAATGCTTGAAGGAGAACGAGAATATCAATGCACCAAATGTAAGCACAGGTATGAATTTTCAGAACAGAATGCTGTCTTATGACAACGTCTAGATGCCAGATAACTAAAATATGAATACCATGCCAATATTGTGGACGTTTGGAATGGTATTGTGTTTTGGATGGAGTTTGAAATGCAGGATGTTCAACTGGCAGAGGTAACAGTTGTTCAGGTTGCTTGTTGAGAGGTACATCCGTGCATGGAATTAGTGTCTCTGTGCAAGTGATACAATTCTAGACAAGAACTGAACCTTTTAAGTTTTTTCCATCCCTTGCACATTACTTCCAGTTAGCCACAAAAGCTACGCTGCTTCATTCTCGTTGCCAAATAGAGCATTTTTATCATTTACATTCTTCAATTCCTGTTGTTCTTGTCAATTGGAGTTTTAATTATCTTAATACACCTCTCAAGTGGGAATGTTTTAATATTTATGCATGTATCTGCTCCAAACACCCTTCATTGGTTTAATCTATCACTCATATTTCTTTGCCCTTTGCTGAAGGAGTTTAAAATACAGTGTCATACACATATTAAACTGTATAAGAGCAACCTATAGCAGCGTTGTAGTTTCAATTCATGAAAAAAGCTTCTAAGTTGCTGCAAGAGGCTTAAATTTTAATTATGTGAGTAATAAAAATGCTGTTGGAAAGTGATATATTATTGCTGCTTATTGCAACCGGTTTATGTCTGTGGTCTTGCATTGGGCTTGTATTTGCATCTTTTCAGGTTTAAAGCTTTTCCAGAATTGGAGGCAGGAAATATTGTAAGGCAACCGACATCATGTCCTTCACAGGTTCGCTAACTTCATGTTTTTTATTGTTTTCAACATGTCTCACTTGGTCACCACCGTCTTTGCAACTCTCTCTATAATTTGTGTTGTATTGGGTTACCGAGCTGAAAATAATTGCTCTGATATTGTAAAATGGTATTTGACTTGTGCATTCTGGTTTCATCTCTAAATTTTCGTTGCTCTTCTGGTAGGATTTTGTCCTTCTTCTATTCGGGTCAATTCTCAGAATTGAATGTGAAAGCTGAAGGCATAACACAGTGAAAGGTCAAAGAGTTGTTCAGGTCAATCTTTCTGTCTAGCAGAAACAATTTCTATTATATACCATAGCTAAATACAGTCACCTCAAGTCTTCAAGGAGGGCTTGGATTTGTCAATTTTTCATATGCAATTCTATGCAACTAATTTCAGAACTGAAAATTACTTCCAAGTGATTTCAAACAGTAAATCATAACTGTTATCACTGGACAATTTTACATTGAAATTACGGACGAAAAAATTACAGCAGTGGAAATAACAAGATCAGAGATAAATCATCTACACACTTAAGACACAAATTTTCTGTTCTGTAAATTGTCAATTTCAGAAATTTACGATGGCAAAATCAACCCTCCCCGCTGTCACAATTTCACCAAAATTTGAGGACAAATTAGTCCTCTCAAAAGCAGATAAATCAGCAAACCAACCTTAGCAAAGCCCCGGGACAAATTCCAATTTAGCAAACCTGCTGATGTCAGCCTGTACGGATTGTTACCAGTCTATAAATCACATGTGCAACCTGCAGAAACCCCTCACACGTGTGACTGTACGGACCTGCCGTACTTGCATGTGCGGCCTGTACAGACTGCTGTACGATCTACCCACACGTGCGGCCTTCTCCCTCCTCCTGTACGAATGTCTCTTCTCCTCTCACACGTGGGGCCTCTCTTGGATGGAAAAACAAAAGCCTTCCTTGGCTGAGATAGAAACAAAATTTCCAAGAACCCTCGGGCAGATTTGCCCAAAATCGCAGAATTTCCTTTGCTAAAATTTCCAAGCTCCTAGCACAAGTGCACTCTCACTTATGCTAACTCCATAATGACACAATGAGATTTTTCACAATCTCTCCTCTCCTTATATAGGAGTCTAATGAGTGAGTTTAGGAACCCTTTCTAAACTCAACATTAAATTAGAATATTTTATTCCTCTTTGTGGGTGTGACACCCCAACACAAGCCCACAAAGCCCATTACCAATCCCATGAAGCCCTAGCTTCATCCCAAGGGCGTTTTCACTGAAATGAAAGAGTAATCTGGTGCCAATGAAGATTCCCACATGCTTGACATCATGGCTTCTAGTGGGAATACCTCCCGAAGCTACAAAAGCTTCAACACTCCCTCTTAGCGAGGGAGGTATTCCATCCTCCAACATCTAGATGCACGTCTGTCTCCCATACTGGAAGTAGCTCTATCTCTTGCATTGGATCTGCTACCACAACTGCACTCCAATCCTTCTGACTGGCTGCTCCCTCTGTCACCAAAGCAAATCCTGCTCTCCAATCCTCTTGATTGGCAGCTTCTTCTGTCACCGAAACAAGACTTGTTGAAAAGCATGGATCCTTTTGGGAAGACATGCAGCTCCTAGAAGCCTCTCACTTCTGAGCTTCCTGCATGGCCTCCTCGACCCATGACATTTTCCTGTCAGTATTGGAAGATGCCTCTCTCCCACCTAAACCTGAGGGGGAACTCTCTCTGAATGGCTGACTCTCTCTCTGAGTCCACTGACTCCCTCTGAGTTTGCATACTTCCTCTGAAGTCTGACTTCTTCTTAACAATCTTGGGAGGCTGCTCCTCCCCACCGAATCCCGAGGGATGACTCCCTCTGAGTTTGTATAACCTCTAGAGTCATCTGCTCCCTTTGAACCTGCATAGCCTGTGGAGCTATCTGCTCCCTGTCCTTTGTATGTCTACTACTGCTGGCAATAGCTCGTATAGGATGGCCCTTCAACTTGTATAGGTTGCTCTCTCTAACTCTAAGAACCACTGCTGATATGAAGCTAGATCCTCTGGGCACAAATAACACATGTCCCTCTTGGAACAATATATGGTGGCCCTTCTTCTCAATCTTCGAGACTGAGAGCACACTCCTCCTGAGTTTTGACACCCATAACACATTAGTCACCCTCAACATCTCTCCCGACTCCAACCAGAATCGTACTATCCCAGTTCCCTGCATTGCATGCCTGGTCCCCATACCAAGCTCTACACACATATTTGAGTCAGTCTCTGTGATGCTCTCGAACAACTCTCGTGCACTTGTCATATGACAAGAGGTTCCGCTATACACCAACCAAGCACCATCACACGACACTATACTGGAAAGGGTGGAGACTAGTAAGAACTTCCTCTGAAGCCTATCTGCAACCTCATCAACCTCTTGTAATGTCCCCCATCTCTTGATGAAGAGGTCTGGGAAGACTTAGTGGTGTAGACATCCCCACTAGGCCATAGTCTCATACAACATGGGGAAAGGTCAGCTAACTCAATGTTATATTTTGAACTTGACTTGGAAAAAGGTAGAAAGGGTAAAAGAGTAACTCAATGAAGGAATAGAGCGCTTGAGGTTGAGTTAGGAGTTGACCCTAGGGGTTAACTTAACTCAACAGAGAAACATAAAAAAAGTATAAAGGAAAGCCTAGGGCGCACCTCTCACTCATCTTGGATATCATTGTACTTGGTTGTTGAGCTCTTGAGCAAAAATTTTGAGGGTTTTGAGATTACAAACCCTAGAGAACAACTCAGTGGTGAAAGATTCCACTCACCTTGTTCCAAACTTGGTCTCGGGGATAAAATACTCCATCCACACCATTCTATAGTTTAAACAGGTTCCATCATCGATCCAGGAAGGCAGCAGGGCTACCATTGAGGGTTTTTCCAGCAGGGGCGCATCGTTTCACGAGGAAGAGTTCGATCCAGCCTTATGACGGGGTCTAGAGGCATTCTAGCATTTGGGTTTTACTTGCAGGACCTTGATCATTTGTTTTGGAGCATTTTGGGAGAGCTACTTCGACTAGATCATTTTCTACATCTTTGGGACGGTTTGGAGAGGAGGAGGGCACAACCGTGATTCAAATCTTGGCAGTTTGAGAGGGTTACACCTCAGATCTGACCTTGAGACTTCTCCTAGGGGCTTGTGGTAGCTCGATCTACATTTCTAGAGAGTTTCAAGGGATTTGGAGGCCTCCTTCATCAGGGCTGAATTATTGAGCATTTCAGGGTTTCAGGAGGGCACAATCTTGATTAGGGTTTGGTAGTTTGGAAGGGGAAGACTTGGCATTTGGACTTCAAACTTCAGGGAGGGATTTCCCTTTCCCCGATCTATCTTTTGGTGAAGTTTGGCATCATTTGGAGACCTCCTTCAGCTGGGCCGAAACCTTGGCCTTCTCATCCATCCAGCAAGACGTGCCAACAGCTAGGGGGTTGGACGTGACCCTAGCTCTTATTATATTGGGTCTTCACCACACATTCAGCCTTTGGAGGCTTATTTTGTATTGCTGGGAGCATTTTGTAGCAGCTCACATCTTCTATCTTGGAGCCATCTGATGCTATTCCAGATTTGCTTCCATATTGTATAAGGTTCTTGCTTTCCATAATAATAAGAATAGATCTATGCTTTGGGGGTTCCATATCTTGTGTATTGATTAGATCTTGCATTTTTATTGAGTATATCTTCATGATCTGTGCTGAATAACTAAATAGAACCCTAAGGCCGAAATTTGAGAGGCCAACCTGCACATACAAACAGTCAAACAGTTAATTCAGTGGTTAGTTAGTGTTCCAAGCGAAAAAATTGGCTTGGGAACATTATAGTGGTATCAGAGCTCTGATCCTCCCATCCTGTGAGGATTAGTGCATGCAAAAATTTAGTGGCATTTATATGGGCCGAAGGAAGAAACAAACAAGTGAGACAAGCCGAGATGGAGGGTTCAGGTGATGACATTGAGCCACAGGGCTTGGCAATATTAGTACAGGAGTTCCGTAAATCCATAAACTTGACAGAAAGTAAATTGGTCACCCACTTACAGGAGAACCAGGAGGCAAACCGTAGGGGACAAGTCGAGATAACTGAGACCTTAAGGAAGGTAGATGAAAACCAGACAAGAATAGCAGAGTTATTGATGGGTATGAATCATAAGGGGAAAGGTCCAGAATCCTATGCCAATAAGGAAACTAGTGGATCTCATGGAGGAAACATGTATCAGTAGGAACACATTCCCTATCATTATTCTGAGGAGAGCCATGGAGGGGGAGCGCCACTGTGACAGACAAGTAGCAGGGCTACTCCTAGACCGTACTTACCCACATTCACAGATGAACCCACACATCTTGAACCCATAGATGATTTTGTTGATCAGTTTGAGCAATGTTCCAGCGAGTACAACCAATTGAATTTGTCAGTTCAGAGGCAGATGACCCTAGATCAGTATTGTCAAATCAAATTCAAAAACAAACCCAGGCTACACCACAGGAGCAACTATGAGTTTGAGCGCAGGGCTGGGAAGATGGAGATTCCTTACTTTGATGGTTCAACTAAGATAACTACATAAGCGTGGGTACAGAAACTAGACACTTACCTACAGCTTAATCCTATGCGGGAGATGGAGGCCATCAAGTTTGCCACCATGTACTTGGATGGCAAAGCTCATGATTGGTGGTATCATGGATTGACCACACTTGGCCACAATCAGATAGTGGCCTACACAGAGTTCACTCAGAGACTCATTGACAGGTTAGACCAGGGGGATCCTGAGCTACATTTCCGGGAGCTCACACAGCTCAGACAGACAGGAGCACCAGAGGTGTATATTGAGGAATTCCAGAGGCTAGCAGTCATGGTGCAGGACGTGTCACAGTTTAGACTCATGATGCTCTTCACTGGGGGGTTGATGGAACTCTTGAAGGGTTGGGTGAAGGCTTTTGAGCCTACCAACCTACAGGATGCTATCTGGAGGATGAGAGATCTAGAGCCAGTTGTAAAGCCGAAGTTTGTGCCTAGACCACCTCTTAACATTGGAGGTAGAGACTAAAGATCTCCATTGAACCCAGGAGGGCAAGACCCAAGGGGGTTTGACAGGGTGAGAGGTAGGATGGACGAGAATACCAGAAGGGAACTAAGAAGGAAGCAACTATGCTACACATGCAAAGAGCCATGGAACCCATCCCACAAATGCATGGGCCGTGGCCAAGTTCATTACATAGAGGTGACATCAGACAATGAAGAGGATGAGGATTTCGGCCACATCCAGAGCATAGAGGCAGACACTACCGAAACTGTAGAGGAGGAGGCTACAGGTCATGACAGTACGGCAGAGGAGAGAGCTACTTTGGCATCCATCAGTGGGGTGCTCAAGTACAACACCTTCAGGATGATAGGAGTCTTGCAGGGGCAGAAGGTGTTAGTGTTGATTGATGGGGGAGCCTCCCACAACTTCATTGACTCAACATTACTACAGAGGAGGCATATATTCACGGTTGAGTTTGAAGGATTCAAGGTGGAGGTAGCAGGAGGAAGCACCATGCCATGTAACGGGTACATTCCGGGAATGAAGCTTACACTGGGTAGGCATGACTTAGTGCAGAACGTTTATGTGATGGACCTTCCGGACACAAACATAATACTCGGGGTACAGTGGCTCAGTATGTTGGGGCCTATCACCACCAACTACAAGACCATGGAGATGTCTTTCATAGAGGAGAGTGGAAGAAAGGTAGTGCTCAGAGGTATGACAGGTAACTCAACCAAGGTAGTCACGACAAAGAGGATGGAGGCCATTTTCAGGAGAGAAGAAATCGTGTATGCTGCTAAGTGCAAGATTTCGGCACGTGTGGACAAAAAGGGGAAGATTCACTACGCACCAAAGATTCATAGGATCATTGACAAACACAATAAGGTGTTTGGACCTATCCCACCAGGTGTGCCACCAGACAGGGGATTTGAGCATATCATTGAGTTGGAGGAAGGAGCAAAGCCAATCATCACCATGCCTTACAAACACCCAAAGAAATACAAGGACGAAATAGAAAAGGCAATCAAAGAGCTCTTAGATATGGGGCACATCAGACCAAGTTCCAGCCCTTTTGCCTCTTCAGTGGTGTTGGTCAAGAAGAAGGATGGAACCATGCGTATGTGCATCGAATTCAGGGCACTAAACAAGAAGACAATAAAAAACAGGTATCCCATTCTAAGGATTGATGAGTTATTGGACGAGCTCCATGGGGCTGTTTATTTCACCAAGATTGACCTGCTCTCTGGTTACTATCAAATCAAAATGAGGGAGGAGGACATCCCAAAAACTGCTTTCAGGTTTCACTACGACCACTATGAGTTCTTAGTGATGCCATTTGGTTTAACCAATGCCCCAACCACGTTTCGGTCATGTATGAACCATGTCTTCAACAAATAGTTGAGGAAGCATCTCCTTGTATTCTTTGATGACTTGCTAATCTATAGCAAGACGTGGGAGGAACACCTTCAGCATGTGGAGCAGATCTTGACTATCATGGAGGATCAGTCATTGTATGCCAAAGAGTCCAAATGTGAATTTGGAATGACAGAGGTCCTCTACTTGGGACACATTATTGGAGTTAAAGGAGTACAGGTACATCAGGAGAAGATTCAGGCCATAATGGAGTGGCCTATGCCTAAAACCCTTACAGAGTTGAGGGGATTTCTAGGCATTTGCACTTATTACAGGAAGTTCGTCAAAGGGTTCTCACAGCTTTCCTTTGAATGATTTGACCAAAAAGGGAGCTTTCAAATGGAGTGAGGAAGCCCAATTTACATTTGACAAGATGAAAAAGGTGATGAGCACATGCCCCGTTTTAGCCTTACCAGATTTCAGCCAACCTTTCACCTTGGAGTGTGATTCCTCCGGAGAAGGCATTGGGGCCGTACTGATGTAGAATAGGCACCCTCTTGCCTATGCGAGCCGAAAACTCAGGGGACCTAAGTTACTTTACACTATCTATGACAAAGAGATGCTGGCCATCATGCACGCTTTGACCAAATTTAGGCAATACTTGGTCGGTGCTAGATTCATGGTGAAATTAGATCACAACAGCCTTAAGTACTTCTTAGAGCAGAAGGACTTAAATGAAAGACAATAGAAGTGGGTCAGCAGGATATAGGCCTATGACCTTGACATTGAATTCGTCAAAGGGAAAAACAACATGGTGGCAGATGCTTTGTCTAGGAGGCCATCAATCTATGCCATGACAGATGTATCAGTTGATTGGAAGGACCTCCTTGTGATGGAATACTCCAAAAATCAGTTCGCTTGTCAGGTGATGGATGGGCAAATACAGGATGATAACTTCAGGGTCATTGATGACATCATCTATTACAAGGGCCGAATCTTTTTGGTTCCTGAATCGGCCTTCAAGGCCAAGGTATTACAGGGATGTCATGACTCACTGGTGGCAGGGCACCAAGGGATTGGCAAGGCATACATGCAAGTAACGGAGAGGTTCTCATGGAAGGGCCTCAAAGAGGATGTGATGAATCACGTCAAGGAGTGTACTACTTATCAAGAGAATAAGGATGAGCACACTCACCCAGCAGGACTGCTGCAACCCTTACCCATCCCAGAGCACAAATGGGAGAGCATCTCCATGGACTTCATCACCGGGTTGCCAAGGGCGTAGGGTAAGGATTGTATTTTCGTAGTGGTGGACAAGTTGACGAAACTTGCACACTTCTTCCCCATTGATACAGACTTCAGTGCAACACAGGTGGCCGAATTATTTTTCAGATAGATCTTCAGACTGTATGGTCTACCCAAAACCATTGTTAGTGACAGGGATAACCGATTTATGAGTACGTTCTGGCAGGAGTTATTCAGGCTGGTTGGTACAACCTTGACCCCTAACACTAGTTATCATCCTCAGACGGACGGGCAGACCGAAATAGTCAACAAATGGGTGGAAGGCTATCTCAGGAACTATGTAGCAGGGCAGCAGAAGGCATGGGCTAGGTGGCTACACTTGGGGGAATACTGTTACAACACCATCCATCACATGTCCATAAGCATGACCCCATTCAGGGCGTTGTCCAGTTATGACCCACTCTCTTTTGTAGAGATTGCTTTTGGTGACAACAGAGCCCCAATGGTACAGGATTGGGTACAACAGAGTCATTACATCCTCAGGGAGTTGAGGGATCACTTACAAAGGGCATAGAATCAACAAAAGGTTCAAGCAGACAAACACAGGGTAGAGCGTACTTTTGAGGTTGGTGACTTAGTCTACCTAAGGCTCCAACCGTACAGACAGGCTTCTATCAAAGGAAGTGGAGCATAAAAGCTTCAACCCCGTTTCTTTGGGCCCTACAGGATCAACAAAAAGGTAGGGGCCGTAGCTTATGAGCTGGAGCTCCCACAGGGTAGCAGGATACACAACACAATGTTTTCCATGTGTATTGCCTGAAGAGGGCCATCGGCCAACACATGACCCCACTGGAGGTGCTGCCACCTCTAGATGAAGAGGGGCAACTGGTTTTGGTACCAGAGGAAATATTGGAGGTTCGGGAGAAGAAACTTTGGAGGAGAAGTATCAAATAATACTTAATCAAATGGAAGGATTTGCCCATTGAGGATGCCACGTGGGAGGATGAACAGGTGGTACGGGAGACAGGTTTGTAATTGCTTGTGGACTAGCAATTTCTAGTAGGGGAGACTGTAATGTCCCCTACCTCTTGATGAGGAGGTCTGGGAAGACTTAGTGGTCTACACATCCCCACTAGGCCATAGTCTCATACAACATGGGGAAAGGTCAGCTAACTCAATGTTATATTTTGAAGTTGACTTGGAAAAAGGTAAAAGGGTAAAAGAATAACTCAATGAAGGAATAGAGCGCTTGAGGTTGAGTTAGGAGTTGACCCTAGGGGTTAACTTAACTCAACAAAGAAACAAAAAAGAAGTATAAAGGAAAGCCTAGGGCGCACCTCTCACTCATCTTGGATATCATTGTATTTGGTTATTGAGCTCTTGAGCAACAGTTTTTAGAGTTTTGAGATTACAAACCCTAGAGAACAACTCAGTGGTGAAAGATTCCACTCACCTTGTTCCAAGCTTGGTCTCGGGGATGAAATACTCCACCCACACCATTCTATAGTTTCAACAGGTTCCATCATCGATCCAGGAGGGCAGTAGGGCTGTACCATTGAGGGTTTTTCCAGCAGGGGCACATCATTTCATGAGGAAGAGTTCGATCCAGCCTTGTGACGGGGTCTAGAGACATTCTAGCATTTGGGTTTTACTTGCAGGACCTTGATCATCAGTTTTGGAGCATTTTGGGAGAGCTACTTCGACTAGATCATTTTCTACATCTTTGGGACGGTTTGGAGAGAAGGAGGGCGCAATTGTGATTCAGATCTTGGCAGTTTGAGAGGGTTACACCTCAGATCTGACCCTGAGACTTCTCCTAGAGGCTTGTGGTAGCTCGATCTACATTTCTAGAGAGTTTCAAGGGATTTGGAGGCCTCCTTTATCACAGCTGAATTATTGAGCATTTCAGGGTTTCAGGAGGGCACAGTCTTGATTAGGGTTTGGCAGTTTGGAAGGGGAGACTTGGCATTTGGAATTCAAACTTCAGGGAGGGATTTCCCTTGCCCCTATCTATCTTTTGGTGAAGTTTGGCATCATTTGGAGACCTCCTTCAGCTGGGCTGAAACCTTGGCCTTCTCGTCCATCTAGCAGGANGGTTTCAGGAGGGCACAGTCTTGATTAGGGTTTGGCAGTTTGGAAGGGGAGACTTGGCATTTGGAATTCAAACTTCAGGGAGGGATTTCCCTTGCCCCTATCTATCTTTTGGTGAAGTTTGGCATCATTTGGAGACCTCCATCAGCTGGGCTGAAACCTTGGCCTTCTCGTCCATCTAGCAGGACGTGCCAGCAGCTAGGGGGTTGGACGTGACCCTAGTTCTTATTCTATTGGGTCTTCACCACACATTCAGCCTTTGGAGGCTTATTTTGTATTGCCGGGAGCATTTTGTAGCAGCTCATATCTTCTATCTTGGAGCCATCTGATGTTATTCCAGATCTGCTTCCATATTGTATCAGGTTCTTGCTTTCCATAATAATAAGATCAGATCTATGCTTTGGGGGTTCCATATCTTGTGTATTGATTAGATCTTGCATTTGTATTGAGTATATCTTCATGATCTGTGCTGAATAACTGAATACAACCCTAAGGCTGAAATTTGAGAGGCCAACCTACACATACAAACAATCAAACAGTTAATTCAGTGGTTAGTTAGTGTTCTAAGCGAAAAAATTGGCTTGGGAACATTACACCTCTGTTGTTGATGCCTGCTACCTTCTTCCCCCTTTCCTCTGTAGTGGATACTATGAAGAATAATGGCCATAATCATGACAATAAAAGCACTTGACCTTGCTCAGGTCCTTCTTCCTCCTAGGCTCTGGAGAACCTCCTCCTCGACTCCTCCTAGTACGGGCAACAAGGGCTTGATTCTCATCACTGTTGTTCTTCTGCATGTCATTTATGGACTCTAATCGAGTCTCCTCTTGGATACAGTCAGTTCATAGTCTATCAAATCCTGGAAACTGCACACGTGAACAAATCCCCTGCACAAATGGCTCCCAAGATCCGGGGAGACCTCTCAATGCTACATTCACCAACTCAACATCCTCAACTGTTTCATTAATGAATGCAAGCTGATCTTGAATCTGAGTAATCTTCACAAGGTAGTTCACGACTATGTCCTCACTGAGCATCTTGACAACTTGAAGTTGGTGCTTCAAATGTAACTTCCTGCCTGTATTCTTGTTTTGGTATAGACTTACCAAAGCATCATACATTTCCTTGGTAGACTTTTCAGAAATGTGAGGAATTAAGTGATCCTTCATGGATTCTAGCAACACCCGCTTGTCCTTCACTTCTTTTTTCTTATGAGCTGCCAATTCCTCCGGATTAGTAGGACTTGGAACCACACCCTCAACATACTCTTTGAGGTCATTCTCCTCCAACAGAAGAAGAACCCCAACCTTCCAAGCCCGAAAGTTAGTTTCCCCTTCCAACTTGTCCTCAATCTTCAAGGTTTTCACCATTTTGACCTGCCCAGAACAAAACAAAAAATCTGCAACAACAATTTTGTTGTGCCTCCAATCTGCAGTAGCAAAAGTGTCTCAAGAGATGACTCCCTCTCTTCCTTCAAAGCCTTAGCTCTGAAACCATGTCAATTTTTCATATGCAATTCTATGCAACTAATTTTAGATCTGAAAATTACTTCCAGGTGATTTCAGACAGTAAATCCTCGTTGTTATCATTGAACAATTTTACACTGAAATTATTGACAAAAAAATTACAGCAGTGGAAATAACAAGATTAAATAAATCATCCATACACTTGAGACACAAAATTTCTGTTCTGTAAATTATCAAATTCAGAAATTTCTGTGGGCAAAATTAGCCCTCCCAGTTGTCCAAAAATTGAGGACAAATCAATTCTCTCAAAAACAGAAAAATCAACAAACCGACCTGAGCAAAACCTTGGGACAAATTCCAATTTAGCAAACTTGCTGACGTCACCTGTACGACCTGGTGACGTCAATCGTACGGATTGCTGATGTCAATCGTACGGATTGCTGACGTCAGCCTGTACGGACTGTCACCTACCCATAAATCACATGTGTAGTAACCCCTCACACGTGTCGTTGTTATGTTCTGGTCAAACGTGTGACCGTACAAGCCTGTCCATACCACACATGTGACTGTACGGACCTGCTGTAGTCACACGTGCGGCCTGTACGAACTGCTGTACGATTTTCCCACATGTGTGGCCTTTTCTTTCTTCTTGTACGACTGCCTCTTCTCCTTCTCTCACACGTGTGGCCTCTCTTGGCTGGAAAAACAGAAGCCTTCCTTGGTTGAGATAGAAACAAAATTTCCAAGAACCCTATGCCAGATTTGCCCAAAATTGCAGAATTTCCTTTGCTGAAATTTCCAAGCTCCTAGCACAAGTGCACTCTCAATTATAATAACTCCATAAGGACACAATGAGCTTTTTCACAATCTCTCCTCTCCTTATATAGGAGTCTAATGAGTGAGTTTAGGAACTCCTTTTAAACTCAACATTAAATTAGAATATTTTATTTTTCTTTATGGGTGTGACACACCAACACAAACTCACAAAGCCCATCACCAAGCCCACGAAGCCCTAGCTTCATCCCAAGGGTGTTTTCACTGAAACGAAAGAGTAATCTGGTGCCAACGAAGATTCCCACATGCTTGACACCATGGCCTCTAGTGGGAATACCTCCCGAAGCTACAAAAGCTTCAACAAGATTATGTCTTTCCAAGTAACATTTTTTAAAATTTTATTTTATTTGGAGAAATATAGTTCCTCACTCGCTTCTGTATTAAATTCCTAATGAGGACATTGGTGCCTTACCAACGCCCTGCAAAATCCTCCCCTCTTCCCATAGTTTTTCGGTTGGAGGATGGTAGTAACCGCTAGCCAAAATACTTGCTGATAACCCCAAGGGACTCAATGGGATTTGATCCCGAGACCTCTATGAACTTTCGCACAACTTCATCTATCAATCAAGCTAACCCTTAGGGCTAATATTTCTTCTATCTGGAAGTAGATATTATAGACTATAATCTTGTAGGAAGTTGCTTCTTCAAAATGGCAAGCTGCATTTACAAATGAGATGTTGACATAGGGAAAGCTAGAAAATTGTTTTAACCTTCTCGATTGTTGTTTGATTCTCATGACATGAAAAATCATCATTGCCTTAAGCGATGAATGACATTTTACTAGTCAATTCATGAATAATAGTCTTTATTCCACTGCATTCCTCTTGTTGGTCTTCTATTGTTGAGTTACGTTGAGGCCTCAACAAGTACCAAGTCTCTAGACTTGGACCCACCCCCTTTTTTTCTTCAATTTTTAGCCTTCCTTTCCTTTTATTTCGTGTTGATGGTTAATTGGGAATTGATTAATCCTTATGCTTTTGAGGTATTATAGAGATGGTGGGTAATTGACTTGTCTGATCTTCTTTGAAAAAGCTCACTCTGTCATGTATCTTGCTTTTGGGATCTTCTCTAGCCTTTGCATTTGAAAATATTTAGTTTCGATCAATTATTGGAGTCTGCTTGTGCTTTAAAGGGTTATAGCTTTGGAAAGTGTTGATGCAATCTTGTTGAACATCCTTTATTTGCATGAGTGCTTTTTCTAAATTACTTAGATGGTTCATTGGGTGTTCTTAAAAGTTTGAAGGATTAAATCTTTGAATGAGCTTGATAGTTCATTGGGACACATTGAAAGTTCAAATGAAACATCTTTTAGTTTTCCTCGACAATGCATTAGGCTGTTTGGAAAATTGTCTTGGATCATCTTTCAAATTCACTTGATGGTTCATCGGGCGAGTTCAAACCTTCAAACGCCGCCACTTTTGATTCCTTTTGATGGTTCATTAGGGAAGTTCCAAAGAAGCATTTTTGCATCTTTGGAATCCACTCGATGGTTCATCGAGAGATGCCCAAAGTTCCATCCCCTCTTTTTCCAAGTCCACTAGACAACTCAATGGAGGCCTTTCTAATGTCATCTTTCGAAGCTGCTTGATGGTTCATCGGGTTATTTTCAAAGTTCATATCGAACATCTTTCAGAGGAGTCCGATGGTTTATCGGGCTATTCTCAAAGATCTTTTTTCTGAATGCCTTAACGGTTTATTAAAGAACTTTCAAAGACACGTTTTTCTTCTTTTGAAAGCTCTCGATGGTTCATTGGGAGATTTTCAAAGATCTCTTTTCAAAGGTGATCGATGGTTCATCGGACCATTTCCAAAATTATTCAAACTTCTTTCAAAAGTGTTCAATAGTTCATTTGGAGGAATTTAAACATTCGAATGCCACATCTTTTGGGACGCTCTAATAGTTCATTGGATAGCTTGCGAAAGTGTCATTTCACATATTTTGGAATGGCCTTATAGTTCATTTGGTCGTTTTTGAAGTTCTTATTATGCATTTTTTTGAAGGTTCTCGATGGTTCGATGGGCTGGTTTCAAAGATCATATTTTCAAAACCCTTGATGGTTAATTGGGAAAATCCCTAACATTTGAATGTAATGTCTTTTGAAATGACTCGATGGTTCATTGGGCCGCTTTGAGCATTCGTTATGGTCATCTTTCAAAGAGCCTCGATAGGTCATCGGGGGGTTTGTAAAGATTGAATGAGGCATCTTTAAAACCTTCTTGATGGTGTATTGTTTCTCCTCCAAATTCAAATGTTTGCATTTAATGACAAAATTTACACAATCTTTCAAACTTAATTATGATTTAGTGAGCACGCGACCTTTTGAATAAGAAAATCTTTCACCCACCTTTGAATATATTTTCCCATGATTGAATTGAATGCTTTGGTTGGTTTCCATTGTTTGCAAAATTTGTTTAAATTGCATAACATTCAAATAAGGCATTGTTGCCTTTAGATTGTTGTTGAGCGAGACACAGTAGTTCTTAGATTATAGGCATATTAGTACCTGTTAGAAATTTGTATGCCTTTGGTATTTTCGAGCTATCAAAAACAACAAGTAGAAGTGGAAGCAAAGGTAAAAGTTGAACTAGAAGCTAAAGCTCAAGTTGCAACAGAAGCAAGAGCTAAGGCAAAGGCGGACGAGAAAAGAAGAAAGGAGGAAGAAGAGGTTAAAAGAAAAAGGTTGGCAGTAGAAACTAAAGGTAAAGCCAAAGTATAAGTCGAAGCTAAAGTCAAAGCAAAAGTTGAGGTAGAAAAGGCTAGACCGTTGCTGCAACACTTTTGAAATAGGGAGAGGAAATCAAGAACAAGAAAGAGGAGGAAGAGAGAAGAAAGAAAAAAGAAGAAAGAAATACTAAAGCAATGGGGGAAGGATCACTAGACTAGCAAGTGCATACCCGCAAGAGCATAGCCATGATGTCTTCAACTCGACTGATTACAAGAGGGGATATGCCATCCTTCATGCTCACCAAGGAGGTGGTTGGAGTATAGATGTTTTCTTTTGATTTGATGAAAAAGCAAGTGATGAGACAAACACACAAGAAGAGAAAGCTTACTTTGGCAATGGCCTCTACTAGAGTGGCTTTTGCTCAAGCCAATGCATCAAATGTTAGTCACATGGCCAAAGAATTAGAAAGTTACTAACTGTAAGTATAACTCTTGAGTGTTCAACAAAACATGGTATTTCCACACTAGATGAACACCTTAAGCAACCGTTCACACAATTAGATCAAAGATTAGTACAACAATGTTTTACGTGGTTAAAACCCTCAAAGAGGGAAACAATCCATGGTCCCAACCGATGCAACCACTTGAGACTATATTAATGCAAAAGAAAAATGTTGTACATAAGAGTTTCTCACAATCAATCTTTAGCAAATGACCCTCCATGCTCTTTAAATAGAGATCATGGACCAATCGGGTATTAAGCCATATACCAATTGTAGAAATATCTGAGGTCCTATGAGGCTGCCATCTAAGGTCTGTTCTTGACCTTAGTATGGCTCTAAGTTTCAATTGTATCGCTGTCTTCTTTTGCTGTTTTAGGACAGCAAACGGTCATCTCACTTTCTGCTCAATGTTTTATAGGTTAGGTGCTCTTTTAAGGTGCCCTTGCAAGTGTTTTCTTATCTCAATGTTAGCACATGCAATATAACTTAAAACACATAGCACTACCTCTAGATCTTGAACTTTAAAATGCTGATCTACACTTCTAAACATGCATAAAATTGACATAGGTATTTTTGGTCAACATGACCCTGGATAAAACCCCCTCGGGGAAAACCAGTTTGGGATATCTGTCTATATAATGATGATTAAAGCAAGAGATACAACAAGTAATGAAATACAATGGAACCTGTATACATAGCAAGCTCCTCA
>JASDQU010027986.1:4725-20751 GCA_032191745.1 Picea mariana | reverse complement strand
CTTTGCTACTACCTCTGTTGTTCCACAAACTAAATACATGCTCCTAGAAGACTCCACACTCTCCCCAACATCCATCTGTGTCGAGTCCTCCGAGAGTCCCGAAAGAGGAATGAGTCCCCAGTATCAATGCTCTCTCCCGTGCAACCTGCCCACTCTCTAACATAGAATATGAATCTAGAAATTGACTGGACCCCAACACAGGTTGTCCCAACAACCTGTACATGCCCTCATACCTGATACTAAGCATCACCAATGTGTCAACAGTTTCTCCCACAACATATTAAAACACATGTTCAATGTAGGAGAAAACTCCAAATCCACTCTTATCCAATGCTGACACTGAGAGCAAGTTAATAGTCAACTATGGAATATACAATACCTCAACAACCTCCAAAAAACCTCTTGAATCTAGTTGTAATCTAACCCTTCCAACCCCCTTTACTGCAAGTTGTGGGCCAGATCCACAATTCACATTGCAGACTGAGTCTATCTCTATAAGATTGAGGAAAAATGATCTCAACCTTGCCATGTGTCAAGAAGCCCCACTGTCCATAGACCACAAATCAATTTCATTGAATTCTAGGAACCCACTTCCCATGGGACCATTCATGAGAGATAACTCCCTCTCATATCTCTCAGTAAACTCTACAATCTCTGTTGATGTTGACACCTCTGGTTATGGCTTCTTCTTCGTCTTGTTTGGATATTGACTAGTGTAGTGTCCAGTCTTGTGACATTCCAAGCATCTCACCTTGATAATGTCCTTCTTCTTCTCATTTCTCTTTACCACAAGAGAAAATTTATTTTCATCTGCACCATCCAATACCTTTTCCTGAGACCTCTCCTAGATCTCCTCCTACATAAAGTCATCCCACAATATTCTCCAATCAGGAAGCTTCTCTCTCCCCACCACACACTTCATGAAATCTTCCCACTCCTTGGTGAATCCTTTGAGGGCTATCCGCACCAACTCTGAGTTAGGAATAACTTCTCCAACAACTGCCAATTCTTCCTTCACCTGTGCAACCTGGGTGAGGTAGGTGGTCACACTCTTTCCTTTGGCCATTGTAGAACTATGGAGCTTGTCCTAGAGAGCCATTTTTCGGTTCTCATTCTTTTCCTCATACAAAATTTGTGCATCCGACATCTCTTTAGTTGTCTTATTCTCAACCAAGTGTGGAATAAGGTGGTCTTTGACCCCATCCAAGATGTTTCTCTGAGTGTTGGATTCCTTCACCTCATGAACATCAAGAGATATGGTATCTGATGCAGGTACATACATAAGGGTGTTCACAAATGACAACAATTTATTCTCCTTGAGAACACTGGTAATTCTAACCTTTCATTGTAGGTAGTTGAATATCCCCTTCAAGGTATCTTCAAACCTGATGTTGGAATTCATCTTTGTTCACTTGACAAAGAACCTATTCTCCCTTCTTCAAGCAAATTATCCATCAAATCACTTGTTGTCCCAAGTGCCAAAGCTTCCCACTAAAATTTAGATCCCTAGCTCTGATACCATGTTAATATAAATATATATATATATATACATCAATCCCATACTTAGTCAATACCATATTTCATCCTCCTATAGTAGTACACCAATATTGCAATATAACATCATGCAAATATTAGACTATGAGTTGAAACACAAATAACCAAGCAATGCGAAATATATCAACAATAGAATACTCCTAAACAATGAATAAAATCATACATTTGGAACCAAAAATATGGACAAAATCCCATGAAGAATAACACAGGAAAAGAGGACAAAATTTAAGGAGAATGCTTCTTTATTCAACTTTAGGGAAATTCTGAGTACAATAGCAATACACTTTCATCATATATAATTTGAACTTTCACACTATCTGAGGAAACATTTATAATTTATTGTACAACACAGTCTTGAAATCATAACCTAATTTCCTATACAAAAGGTACAGACTGTACAGTCATAAACAACATAAATAATGCCTCGATTTTTGTTCCTAGAAGTGGTACAGAATTGTACATTACTGTACAGATTTATCTGTAGTATAAAAGAACCTAGAATTCATGCATAAGATCAACCTCGATTTATGTTCTTGGTTGTAGTTGCAATACCAACAAAATGTGTTGTACAACCTTAACAAATCCATATTGTACGACCTCCTTGTTGTATGATACTCTTTAATGCCGAAGAAACCTAAAGTGCATGCCAATCCCTCTCCTAGGGATGCATGCCAACCTCCACTTCTTAAAATATTTCCCTCGAAGCTAAGAAACCTTCTTGGGATTCATGCCCCTTCACCTTCCCTCAAACTCTCCTAAACAAATTCACCCTCTCTCTCCCTCATGAGATGCCTTTAAGCAATTTCGAAATGTACCTGCCCTAACTCTCGGTCTTCCAATGAGATTGATGGTCAAGATTATAAATTTCCCTCATGAGATCAACAGTCATGAATTAATCATTTGTTGAGGTCACTTAAGTCACTAAAGTGACCCATAACATCATACAGTCACTTTTACATTTAGAAATTAAAAGACCCAACTTTATAAAATCAATTTATAAAGTTACTTTATAAAAACTCATTATAAAGTCACTAGAGAGAAAGTGTGCTTAGTCACTTCTGCATGATCAACGTCACCAATGTAGAAGTACCTTCGAGCTACCAAATTGTAGCACTCCCTCTTAGCAAGAGAGGTACATCTGGTATAACCACCGGAATCCGTCTCCAACTCATCAATTGTCATAGTTGCTCCCCATGTACTACAAGTCTTTGCTCCCTTTGAATAAGAATCCACTACTCCCACTATGCCGAAAGCCTCTTCTACTACCTCTATTGTTCTACAAACTAAATACATGCTCCTAGGAGATTCAACACTCTCCTTAGCATCCATTTGTGTCAAATCATACCTATTGAGTCCTCTGGGAGTCCTAGAAGATGACTAAGTCCCCAATATCAACTCTCTCTCCCATGCAACCTTCTCACTCTTCAACAAAGAATCTAAATGTATAAATCCAATGGACCCCAACACAGGTCATCCCAACAACCTATACAGACTGTCATACCCAACAACAGGCATCACTGTTGTGTCAGCAGTTGATCCCACATTATGTAAAAACACATGTCCACTTTAGAAGACAAATCCAAATCCACTCTCATCTAAAGCTGACACTGAGAGAAAGTTAACAGTTAACTTTGGAATGTACAATACCTCAACAACCTCTAGAATACCTCCTAAATCTAGTTGTAATCTAACCCTTCCAACCCCCTTTACTGCAAGGTTTGGGCTGACTCCAAATTTCACATTGCATTCTGAGTCTATCTCTGTAAGATTGAGGAAAATTGACCTCAACCCTATCATGTGCCTAGAAACTCCATTGTCCATGAACCACGACTCAATGTCCTTGAACACTAGGCACCCACTACCCACGAGACCAGTCATGAGATATAAATCCCTCTCATATCTCTCAACAAAATCTACAATATATGTTGATGTTGATACCTCTTGTTCTGAATTCTTCTTCTTCTTGTTCAGACAATGACTAGTGTAGTGGCTAGTCTTGTGACATGCAAATCATCTCACCTTTCTCATGTCCTTCTTCTTCTCATTAATCTTTCCCACAAAATAAACATTCTTTTCGTCTGCACCATCCATTGTCTTTTCCTGAGACCCCTCCCAGATCTCCTCCTACGTAAATTCATTCCACAATCTGCTCCAGTCAGAGAGCTTCTATCTCTCCATCACACACTTCATGAAAACCCCCCACTCCTTGGTTAAGCCTTTGAAGGATATCCACACCAAATCTGAGTCGAGAATAACTTCTCCAACAACTGCCAATTCATCCTCCACCTATGAAACCTGAGTGAGTTATGTGTCCACACTCTATCCTTTGTCCATCCTATCACTATGGAGCTTGTCCTGGAGAGCCATTTTTTGGTTCTTGTTATTTTCTTCATACAAAGTTTTCAGTGCATCCCACATCTCTTTGGTTGTATTCTTCTCATCCGAGTGTGGAATAAGGTGGTATTTGACCCTTTCCAAGATGATTCTTTGACTCTTGGCTTCATTCACCTCATGAACATCAAGAGCTATGGGATCTGATGTAGGTAGTTGGAGAGCTGTGACTCTTGGCTTCCTTCACCTTATGAACATCAATATAAAACGACCACAATTTATTCTCCTTGATAATATTGGTGATTCTATCCTTCCACTGCAGGTAGTTGGATATCCCCTCCAACCTATCTTCAAACCCGACACTGGAATTAATATTTGTTCACCAGACAAAGAACCTCTTCTCCCTTCTTCAAGTAAATACCCTACCAAATCACTTGTTGTCCCAAGTTCCAAAGTTTCCCACTAAACTTCAAAGCCCTAACTCTGATACCATGTTAAATATATATCAGTCCCATACTTAATCAATACCAGATTTCAGTCTCCTGTAGTAGTACACCAATATAGCAATATAACAGCATGCAAATATCAGACATTGAGCTTAAACACAAATAACTAAGAAATATAAAATATACCAACAGTGGAATACTCATGAACAATGAAGAAAATCACACATTTGGCACCAAAAATATGGACAAAATCCCATGAAGAATGACAAAGGAAAAGAGGACATAATTTAATGAGAATGCTTGTTTATTCAGCTTTAGGGAAATTCTGAGTACAACAAGAATACACTTTCAATATTTATAATCTATACTTTCACACAATCTGAGAAAAAAATTCACATAATTTCCTATACAACATAGTCTTGAAATCAGAACCTAATTTCCTTTACAAAAGGTACGGACTGTACAGTCACAAACATCAGAAATAATGCCTCACTTTTTGTTCCCATAAGTGGTACATAATTGTACCTTGTTGTATAGATTTATCTATAGTATAAAAGCACCTATAAATTCCAATACGAACAAAACTTGTTGTATGGCCTCGACAAATCCGTACTGTATGACCTCCTTGTTGTACAATACTCTTTAATGCTGAAGAAACCCGAAGTGCATGTCAATCCCTCTCCTAGGGATGTGTGCCAACCTCCACTGCTGAAACTCTTTCCCTCCAATCTAATAAACCTTCTGGGATGTGTGCCCCTTCACCTTCCCTCAAACTCTCCTGAAAACGTGTACCCTCTCTCTCCCTTATGAGTTTCCTTTAAGCAATTTCAAAATGTAACTTCCCTAACCCTTAGTCTTCCAATGAGGTTGAAGGTCAAGATTAGACATTTCCCTCATGAGATAAAAAATCACGACTTAATCATTCATTGAGGTCACTTAAGTCACTAAAGTGACCCATAACATCATAAAGTCACTTTTACATTTAAAATTTAAAAGAGCCAACTTTATAAAATCACTTTTTAAAGTTACTTTATAAAAACTCATTATAAAGTCACTAGGGAGAAAGTGTGCTCGATCACTTCCACATGATGAGCACCACCAATGCAGAAGTACCTCCGAGCTATCAAATTCTAACACAATTTCCTTGTTTTGAAATTGATCATTGGCATCCATTGCAACATAACAAGTCAACCTTTCTCTCTCTCTTTTCCCATGGAAATCCTCCCTCACTTCAAAGAATTAGTAACAATAAGTTGGAATCATTTCTTTTTCCTATATCAATTCCTCCTACATAATATATATGTTCTTTTTTTACTCTATTAAAGGCCATCTCTGCATCAAAACCGTATAAGGATTAAAAGAGAGAATCTAGCTCAATAAAGGAGGATACTAGTTAGTTATTCATATCTCAAGCCATAGTTTATCATCAATTGTATTTCTCTAGAAAATTTAAATTCACTCTTTCAAAGGATGTATTCATCACAAAACTAAAAATTGTTATTGACAAGTTGACGAGAATTCCTCTTGTTAGGACTTGCTTGGGAAATAGTTTAAGAGCATGTTTTGGGTATATGAGAACCACAAATAAGAAGCCTCTTAGAATACTAGTTGTGAACATTTTATGTGGTATAGTATATTCTAAAGTAAGTGTAGACACTTTAGGAATGTTATATTAATTGTCTAGACATTATTTAACTAAGTTACATACAACCAAGGTGAATCAATGAATAAAAAGTCCTCATTTGGCATTAGATAAATATTTTTTGAACCACATTTTAGCTAATGATGATATAGAGTTGTTAAGAACAATGTGCAAGGAGGATAAATTATTTTGGGTAGAATACTTTAATTGATCAGGTGCCTATCAATATATCATATAATGTAGTTTTCATGGACATGCCATCTTCTTCATTCTCCCCTTTCCCATCCCCAGTCTTGAAATGACTCCAAATATGTGGAACCTTGTATTTTTTATGCAATAGACATGAACATTGAAATACATGATCATTTTTTAACTAGAATGCACAACCATTTGAAGAAATCCAATGTTGATCCATATGTATATTATTCTCCTCTAAGTGATTGTATAACAATTGAAATAAATATTGTACATAAGAAAATAGATGGCATCTATCGTCACTTATGTAGAAGTGATACTCCTTCAATATAACCCTTTTGTCTTCATTGCTACCTATCCCATGCATGCGTGTAATATGGACCATCGGGATAACCTGCTCTAAGAGTTAATATTGGATTTCAATCTCATTTTGTGGTTGGAGGGTGCAATTCTTCGGAAAAGCCACCACTGATAGTATAATACCAACAAGAAAGGTATCTTTGCATATTATAAAATTGTTGTCATGCCATCAAGCCACGTTAACATGTTGAACATATTTTTTAGTCTTTTCAAACAAATATTTGATGAATTTGTAGACTTGTACTTGGTGGAACAACAAATAAGACATAAATTAATTGTAACATTAAATGCCCTATGAAATTTCAAAGTGTAATTTGAAAGAAAAGATTTCATTTAAGTACACATTATTGAACTAATAAATCACTTGCTATGTCTTTTTTCTTTCATGCCTTCCCTCTACATCCTGCATGACATATTTGAAGTTCTACACGTTAACCTCCTTCCTTCCAAATTCATACTTTTCACTTAGATGTATGCACTTTCTCAATAATTCCATTCAACTACACGTGGGGTATGTCTAATCTGAGCAAGTTTTCTAATCATATATATGTCCTTCTAGCCTTGTACAAATGATGTTATTAATAAAGTCTCTAAATCATTTCAACAGTATTATCACTGACCATTCTTGCACAAGGTTAGTATGCAAAACATGATGGATTTATATATAGGTGTCATAAGAATAATCAAATTCTATGTGGTATCTACAACAACTTATGTCGTGCATTGTGTTTATTCTAACCTACATTAGCTGGTATTTATCAAAATATCCTTGGACAAAGTTCAATGCATTATGTTCATTCTTAAATATCTCATACATTGTTTTCTATTTCATGTCAGGAAAGTGTTTAATGTGGGGTTCATGCTCCCTAAATCCCCTTCTCAATTTTAGTGCATCCTGCTAGTTGGAAGAAGGGCTAGTGTTCTCATACCAAAATAATTTCACTAGTCCCTTAACTACTACAATTAACTTCATGTTAGAACAAATAAGTTTACCAGTTAAGGCCCACAAATGTGTTTGAATATCTATCCTCAAGCCATCTCTTCTAATAGAATACTTTCAAATGGTTTTGACATTTAATTTAATGAGATGAGATGTTTGTATGAACAAACAATTTTTTCTTGTGATATTTGTTACCCCCCCACACATCCTATGGGTAACTAAGGATATGGTGTCTCGAGGCCCATAGGTAGCATACATAGAGTGTCGACAAATGGATGGATAGCACAACCCACATAGCTCATCTTATTCACCACACTTCACATCATCATTAGCAGTAGAGAAACATTGTTATGGTAAATTCCTCCCCATAGGCAGGTGAAACCCCCCTTTTTATCAAGACCCCTTCTTTGATCCAAAGAGAAAAGAAAAAAATGGTAGATAATTTCCCTTTAGACCTACTTCAACAATAAGAGTAAGAAGAAAGAAATGGATGACATACCTTTTTACAATGGTTTTCCTCGTTGCTCTAGCATTTGACCTTGTTGACCAAGCTCAAAGGTGCAAGATAAGACCTGCAATGAACAAAGAGGAATCTCCTTTATTATACTCTATATTGTTAAGTGACAATAAATATATCTATGATGACCTTAACAGCAATAGGTGTGGATGTAACAAGTGACACAAAACATGAAGGGAATATACCAAGTTATGTATTAAATAAATCCATAGTGAAGCACTTACAATCCAACGTTGATGTTTCGATAACTCCTCCAAGATCTCCTATCCATCCCTCTCTTGAATGTATCAAGATCATAACTATGATGCTCTCATGGATTCTCCTCCCTTTTTACGTTGGAATGCACTCATTATATAGGAGTTTGGAGGCTTAACCATCATGAAGTGTTTTAGGAAACGGTTGAGGATTTTTCTCCATAAGTTGAGATTTAGTTTATCTCATGGATATTAAGTTTACTTAAGATGGAGCCATGAGATATGACTCGAGTCCTTGACTTCATATTCTCAGAACTAGCCCTTAGAATAAGGTGGGCTAGCCATAACTCCCTCTAACCACTTCAACGCCCCCATAACACTGAGCACAAAGCAATGAAAACGTCCCTATACATGGGTAGGGTAGCATTGATAGGAGTTCAACACTCCCTATACATCAGAAGGGGAGAATTGACCTGACCTTATAAAATGGTAAAAATCTCAAGGTAAAAGGCATTGTTTTGACCTTCTTCTGATGGGTTTTCTCCTCCACAATCACTTAGGGATTATGAAAAATGTTCTTCCATGGTGTCAAAGTCACGATGCTTAATAAAGTGCATGAAACACTTAGTAAGGTGCATACGACACTTGGTAAAGTGAATGTGACACTTATTAAGGTGCATACGACACTTGATAAAGTGCATGTGACACTTAGTAAGGTGCATACAACACTTGATAAAGTGCATGCGACACTTAGTAAAGTTCATACGACACTTATGACACTTAAGTGTGACATTTAGTGGTGTGACATATAGGTGTGTAATAGATGCTCTATAAAGTGTGAGGTCTGACGAGAAACTGATGGCTCAAACAATTTACAAAAATATTAATGAAAGGGCACTGGAGTAGGATATCCTAGTAGAACCTGCAAATAGACATCAAACAATATATATGTATCATCCCCGAGGAAGACATATCTATGCTCGGAATAAACTGAATCAAAGCATGGATGTCGAACAATACACTGCGGAACCATGAAAGTACTGACTAAGGATATGGACACCAAAGATACAATGTGGATCCATACCTCCATGAAATGATCTTATCATAGCCACAAAAGAATACATAGTGGAGCTAAGATATGACAAAAACATATCCATGGACCAATACAAAGTGGATCTATGTGACAACATATACATTAGTAAGATTACCCGTATGATGGTTATATTGGAATCTTCTACATAATCAAATGATATCCATCGTATCCTGGGAAAATAACATAACAAAGTGAGTGCCCAATCTAGGGTCTTGTTGACCAAAATTTGGTCATCTATATTTTCCTGCTCTTGAAATTCATAAAAAATGGCATCAAAATAAAATTTTCTTTGAAAGATTATAATTCCATGATGTAGCCCTTAGTATCAGCTTCACCACACTTTTTGATATGGATGTTTTTATCATTTAATTTAATTTCTTCTAAGATGGATGTTATTATGGAATATTGGGTCCACTTCTCACCCTGATATGATGCCATGTTAGCCTATTGGACTTCCTAGCATTGCATTATTTTCCCTCTCTCTCTTTCTTATCTCTTTCTCCCTTTACGTGGGCCTTGAATTTCAATAAAATATTCATACTTTTATGGACCCACCTGTCTAGTTGGAACATTTAAGACCATGGATGGGACATAGGTCCCACCTTGACTATAAAAATTCCATGTCTCACCTATTTATTAGGCATGGGGATGGGCGGGTCCCATCCCACAAATTTTTCCTTGGTTCACACTAACTTGCACGTTACCCCAAATTTGACGGCTGAGATCGAGTGAGATCAATGGCTGAAAAGCCATGTCGCACCACAAACATGCCCGATATTTTAACATCCCCTTGGTTCATGAAGGTGGTTTTCTCGTGCTACATGGAATGATCTAAGTGATGTCGCATGGTATAAGGGTTGGAATCCAAAACCGCTTCGCTCCCATGCGACAATGGTTTATGTTATCGACTAAAACACCTACACACATAGCTCCCACGCCACCTGCCATTGTGCCACCCACTACCACTGTACACTTTCCATCGTGGAAATCCATGTTAGCTATGCCACGTCACTACCACTTCATCTCCATGTCACCACCACTTCACGTTGATGTCATATATGGAAAAATACCCAATTTTTCCCAATTTTTGAATTTCTCGAGAAACTCATAAATTTTTTATTTTCTTCTCTAGTTGCCATGGAAATCAGGAATCAAGCTTACTATAGACAAATTCGACCGTATAACCGACCAATTACCTCCACATACGATTAATGGGAATTTATGGGAAGAAATTTCACTCGAATTCTCTCAAACATCCAGGACTTTTGCCCAAATTCTCCATGGCCACTCTACAATTACACAATTTGACCAATTATAGTCGTAAAAATTCCCAAACTGAGATTTAAAATTGGGGACTTTTAATTCATGGGTTAATTTTCCGTAATTACTCAAGAAATTTTCCCAATTTCACTGTAGTAATTTCGACAAACATATTGCAGACATCCCTTCCAAACATTTTGTCGAATAGTTTGCATGTAGACTCTGCAAACTCAGCTTCAACTCTCTTTCTATGGCCCTTACAGGCTCATTGTTGAACCTGTGGCTCTGATACCAGATTGTAACATCACCATTACCAACCACTCAACAAATTTTTTATTTGATACCACATTGTAGCATCCCTAGCCCCAAGTTGGGCAATGCCACACAGAATTTCCAACTCTGACACCATTAATTTAAATAAATTTCTCTGCATATGCAAAAACAATGTAGACTAGAACAAATATATACATGCAAAATAATATAGAAAAAAACCATAACAAAAATACACAATTATTCACATAGTAATTAAATAAAATACACAAGAAGACACTTATCTTTTGTAAATAATCATTGATTGTTTGAAGATCTTAGACGTTCCTCCCATCCTTCGACTTTGTTGCTCATAAAAATTCAACATTTGGTCACCCCCGAGCTGGGGCTAAAACTCCACCAAGGAAAAGGAATCCTAAGCCAAGATAAGTTCTTTAAACAACAAAAATACACAGACTCAGTTGCCAACTCTAGAAAACATACTACAACCTCTCATTCCCCACATGCTTATCCCACCCAAGGAAGTGTGACCTTTCTATGCTTAATAGTCCTTCGTCTACCCCACTTCCATTATGGGGCTTCAACAACAGTCCATATAGGAAGTCTCAGGGCCCTGTAGCTATAGCTTGGAAACTTAGGAAAACAAATCCCAACAGTTCTCTCACTTGAAGAGAATGCTCACATGCTTGACAACTTGCTTCTTCAACATCACATGGGCCTAACAACCTGGCTCTTCCATAACACACGGGCCTAACAACCCACCTCTTTAGCTCAATATACCATGGTTATTGGTTAACAACCACTCCAAAGCTTTCCAAGTACCAGTATAGTGATGGAAGAAAGGTACAGATGACCAGAGTGAGTAGATCATGGTAAGAATGGAAAGAATCATGGGAAACACACTTTTTCCCCCCAACATATTTGCATTCCTTTAAATTGACACTTGTCACCTTATGAACTATCTTTGACTTCACTTGGTGACTCATTCCCAACCTTTAAGAACTTAGGATAAATATATATCCCATAAATTAGAATTTAGGAAATATTATTAAAATATTGCCTTGGCTTAAGCCCCCCTTGGCTTAGCCCCTATTCCTTTACCTTTACCCCCCTTTCCCTTCTAGTGTATTTTATCCCCCCATAATATTTTGTTTGGTTGGTATGCAATAGTGATGCATTTTATTAATATCATCATTTATGATTACAATTTACAATGAAAGGATCGTTGGTATTTTAGCATTTGGGATATCCAGCCTTTAATCACACAAGCACTCTGGCCTCAAAACAAATATACAAAGGCACACTGGCCCAAATTCTCCTAGCTCACCATCCTATATGTACATTACAATTGGGGTTTGACCTAGGGGTATTACACTTGAGGTAATACAAAGCAAGATTACCATTGACATTTGTCCTTCCACCATGTTAATGATATATTAACATGATGTAAATGATCTAGATGGATATCGATGGCCACCCACCTCTTCTAGCTGGCCACCCACCTCTTCCACCTCGCTCACATACAAATTTTATCTTGACAATTTTTTTCTAGCTTTTTGGGTTCTAAACTTGCAGGGTCGTTTCGAGGCCCTAAACAACATTTTTTGGGCTCGCCACAATCACATTACAAATGAAGTCAATGTGTAGTCCTCAGATATACATTTCCAATGGGATATCATGCAACTAAAACATAGATCGTATGAAAAAGTTATGGCCTCGGGAAGTTAATGTACCAACTTACCCCATCGAAGTCCACATGACTTTTGGTGCTTTATCTCCTAGGGTTAGGTTTTTGGATCTCTAGGGTTTTCTAATTACTTCTTGATGATTAAAAATCTTGGAGGCCTCATTGTAAGGTGCTCAAAATGAATGTGCATAGCTACCACATCTCTTCTCAGAGATTAGCTACCACCATTCGAGCAAGATTGTTTCATTCTACATTTCACAATTTCAACATATTTCCTTATTGAATAGAAGTTAAGTTTCACTGTATCTATGTTATTGTTCTTCGTATATCTGTGTTAATGTTATAGATATGTATTTCATTTCATTCCTCTCATAAATCTGAATTAGTGGTATCAAAGTGACATTCTCTTCATTTGTTTCTTTATGCATGTCCCCAACAAGGTTAGAGTATAAGTAGTTGGGACTCAAACCAGTTGAGCCTTGGAAGATCGGCCTCAATGAAACTGACAGACAACAATGGGGAAAGAAAAGAGAGATGATGGGGCAAGAGATCTCTTTAAACTATTTCTAGAGGGAGACCGCACACGACAAAGAAATGAGATGATGGATAATTTTTCGTAAATCCTTCGACAACTACCAACATGCGATGCATCTTCGTCGGGTGGAGGCATCTCCCCCTTCAAGGTATAGATCAATTTTGATATTCCTATATTTGAAGGTCAAATGGATGTATATGTTTTAGACAAATGGTTAAAACTTCTAGAAGGGTATTTTTCTGTCCACAACTTTTTCAATAGAGAAAAGATTACATTTGTGCTCCTTAAGTTCATCCCCCATGTAAAATATTGGTGGGAAACTTTATGCGAGTAAAAGGAAACAGAGGGATCTAAATTATTTGTAGTCTCACCCACTTGGGGTTATTTCAAGGATCTTATTAAGGAACAATACTATCTTGTTGGAAGTTATGACGACTTATATACAAAATAGACCACACTATGGCAGGAAAGGGACCAAACAGTGCTAGAGTTCAACAATGTCTTCCATACCTTGCGCACCAAGATGGGTATCAAAGACTCTTAGCACAATATGGTTCTCAAGTATTGTGATAGTCTGCATAGATACATCCAAATAGAAATGGATTTTATGGACATCTCGTCCTTGGGAACTTCTTATTGATATTCTATCAAAATTGAGCATAAGCTTAAACAAAATATGTGACAGTTTGGGTCTTCGAACCCCTCACAAAAGAAGCAGGGAAAAGGTGGCCCCAACTCATAGAACAAAGGGAAGAGAAAGAATGGAAAGCCTCAGGAAAACTAGTCTAAACCGTAAACAAAGAAGGACAATGGGAAGACAAAGAAAGACACCGAGAAGTGATGCGAGTTCCATAATAGATTCTAGCATAACACAACTTAATTTTGCTCAAAGTAGTCATTGGTGGTCGAGGTAAAATCCTCTGAATCAGATGTGGGCTCCGACTCTGAGTCAGAACCAAAAAAAGGGAAACGAATCATTGATGTAGAACCTAGTGCCACTGTTTCTACCACCAAGGTCCAACTCGGTTAACTTGATGAACCAGAGGAAGGTGAGCACCTATTTCATTCACAGATGTGGGTGAAAGGTACTCCACAACATTTCATTGTTGATGGTGGTAGACAGAAGAACCTCATCTCAAATAAGGTCATAAAGTGGTTGGCTCTGTCGACAACACCACACCCACACTTGTACACCATCGGATGGCTCTGCCAAGGAAGTGATCTCCGCGTCATCCAACAGTGTATCCTACCCTACAACATCAAACCCTTCAAAGATGATGTATTGTTTTATGTTCCCCCCCTTAAAGTTTGTGATGTTATTTTGGGCCAACCTTGTTTATGGAAACAACATGTTGTATATGAGTCTAGGTCTCGTAGTATTATTATTACTTTGGATAAGAAATTGTACATTATACTCGAGGTAGTCCCACCTACTTCCATTTCCTTGATCTCTACCAAGAAATGAAGGAAGGTCATCTCTCAGAAGGAGAAGTTTTTCATCTTCATGATTCGTGCTCAAAGTGACTAGAAGGTTGTAGCCACATCCATGGCCTCCATGAAAGATCTCTCCATGTAGCAGGAGAAAGAATATAAGGTCATGGAATAATACAAAGACACCTTCTCCTCACTCACTAGGGTACCTCTGAACTGTCAGGTCAAGCACTCAATTGATCTGATAGCCCGCGAACCACTACCCACTGGGTTAGTCTATCACCACTCTCTATTAGAAAATGAGAAAATCAAGTGCCATATCCAAGAGTTGCTCGAAAAGGGGCACATTCGAACAAGCTCATCACATTGTGGAAGCTCAATCATGATTGTGCAGAAGAAAGATGAGACCTCGCGAATCTACATTGATTATCAGGCTCTAAATAAAATCATAGTTAGGAATTGGTAGCCAATTCCCTAAATTGTCGATCTTCTTGACCAACTCAAGGAAAAAAAATACTTCAGTAAGATTGATCTGAAGTTTGGTTACCACCAGGTCCCAATAGAGCTGACCGATGTATGGAAGACTTCCTTTAAGTCCAAAGAAGTTCTTTTCCAATGGTTGGTCATGCCCTTTGGCTTGAAAAATTCCGAAGTAAATTTCATGAGGATGATGGATGGTATCTTGCAATCATTCACCAATTCTTTTGTGGTGGTGTATTTGGATGACATCCTCATCTTCAACAAGAGTTGAGTGGAACACTTGCATGATATTCAATAGGTTCCGCACACTCTATGACAACACAAGCTATATGAAAATTTGGAAAAATGCTCCTTCAACATGAACAAGGTCTAGTACCTAGGATACATTGTTGATGAGCATGGGGTGCATGTCGATGTAGCCAAGATCCAGGTCATCCATGACTAGCCAACCCTGACCACACTCAGTTAACTTCAGAGCTTCTTAGGCCTTACCAATTTCTATTACAGGTTTGTGTTGGGATTATCCCACATTGCATGGGCCCTTAGCCAAGTGACCAGTGGTGGTGGCAAGGAAAAATTTGTGTGGGGATAGTCACAACAAAAAGTGTTTTATGATTTGAAGCAACGCTTGTGCTTAGCCCCATTTCTCTCATTACCCAACCTGAAATAACCTTTTGAGATTGAGATAGATGCTTTAAACTATGTTGTGAGCACATTTCTCACTCAACATCGACATCTCGTGGCCTATCATAGTGAGATTCTATCAAATACTGTCTGTACAAGCCTACCACCAATGGAGGAATTATATTTTCGGTAAGGAGACATTCATCCACAATTATCATAAGCCTCTGCAGTTCATGAAGACATGAGGAATATTCAAGAGTGACATCCATCATAATTGGTCCACATACTTGCAATAATTTCATCTCAACATCAAGTATAAGACAAGGAGCACCAATTGCATCACCAATTGCCTCAGTCGACCTCTAGTTGTAGCACTAAACATGATGTTACACTCGTGTGGACATGAGACCTCTGGGTGTCCCCAACTATACGAGAGAGATCCTGACTTCACCACTACTTACCATATG
>JASDQU010027985.1:4006-29683 GCA_032191745.1 Picea mariana | reverse complement strand
CATTGTCTCTAATGTCATCACATTGATAGTTTCTCCTAAGTCAATTAATGTTTTAGAGATTGAAAAATTGTTGATTTTTATTGTTACCATTGGAATTTCTAGGTCAACATATTTTTTAATTGAAATAGTATTTGACATTAGGCCTGCTAAATTTCCAATTACATGAATTGTTAATGGATCCTTCTTTATTTTGTTAGTTTGCTTTGAACATAATTCCTTAATTTCTTTTGTATAGATTGGGATATCTTTGATAGCTTTCAATAAAGGAATTTTCACAGAGACATTCTTTAATTCATCTAAGACATCAAACTCAGGAAGAGGAATTGGTAATTTTTCCTTAACCAACCTTTCTGGAAAAGGAGGTGTTTGGGTATTTATTGTTTTACTCTTCTGGATTTGATTGTCTATTGGTAACTTTTCTGTGCTAGGAATCTCCTCTTTTTCAATAACGGGAGAATCCTTTTGTAAAACTTTCCCAGACCTTAAGTGGATGTTTTGAAGAGGAAGGATTGAGTATGTAGAAAATGATGTTCCTTCATCAATGTTATACATGGGTTTTTCCACTTTGTTATTAGGATTTGAGATAGGTTGGGATGGTAATTGAGTTGGTATAGGTGGAGGTTGGTTAGATGGTAGCTGGAGTTGTTGTGGCTGGGTTAGTTTTGGTGCAGGTAGTGATTGCTGAGAATATGAATTTTGTGGTTGATTCTGCTGGAATTGTTGATAAGGAAAAGGTTGGTATGGTTGTTGGTAGGGCTGTTGGTAAGGCTGTTGGTAGGGCTGTTGGTAGGGTTGATTTCCATGAGAATATCCTTTCCAACCTTGAAGAGGTTGGTTTTGGTTCTGCTGAGGAGGCCAAGCTTGCCAACGCATGGGTGCATTCCATGAATTTTGAATAGAATTTTGAAAATTCTGAGGAAACTATTGAGAAAATTGAGGAGCAGAATTCTGAAACATACCTGTGAAACATGGCTGCCAAGGTTTTCTTGGTGCTAAATAATTAAGAGATTCCATTCCTTGTCCTTATTCCATGTGAGTAGCCTACAATTCTTTCAACTTTGGACAATCATCAGTTGCATGGTTGTCTGTACACAATCCACAAATCTAAATTTTTTCTAAAGGACAATCTTTCAATGCATGTTTCTTCCTACACTTAGCACAAAAGATGGATAATACTTGATCTTGTTCCTCTTGTTTCTTTTTAGCTTTCAATGTGTCAATTTGTGAACCAAGTGTGTTCATGATATCAGTTTTAAAGTTCTCAAACAGATTCCCTAATTCTGATTTAGTAACACCATTTGAAATTGATTTGGTTGCCTTTGTCACAGTATCTCTTTGTCCTTGTCCTCTTTTAGATTTTCACCTTGAATACTTCTTACATAATTCAGCAATTTTTGGAAAAGGTAGGTGAGAAATATCCCCTGCCCCCATTAAATTAAGAGCATCCAAATTTTCATCTGAAATCCCCTTCAAAAATATAGTACAGATGACATCCAAAGGAAGATTAGATTCCTTAGATTTGTGCAAATTATAGAGAATGTTTTCTAGATATTCCTCTAAGCTTTCATCTTCACTTTGAGATATTTTAAAGATATCTTCTTTAGGGTCTTTGGACTTACAATAGGGCTGATATTTAGCAAGAAATTTATTTTCCATGTCATCCCAGTATACTATGGTTGCTTCTCCCAACCCCATGAACCATTTCAATGCATATCCTTTCAAAGTTGCAGGAAATAAACGAAGTTTTTGAGCATCATTGGTATATCCATATGTTCGACAAACAATATCAAATTCAAACATGAAATCACCAGGGTATTCAATAGACATACCAAAGAAATTTGGAAGAACAAAAGGAGGAATATTCTTCATTTTTACTTCATCTCCTAAGAGGGTTGGTGTATCAACAATTGGAAATGCAAATGTAGTATGTTCTTCTTCCCCCTCTTCATAATTTCCTCCTCCTCGTGTTTCTTCTTGATGTGATTCTCTATCCTCTCGTTCTTTCCTTTCTCTTTCTTTATTTCTTTTCCTTTCTAATTCCCTTTCCATTCTCTATCTTTCTTGTCTATTAGTTTCTGACATTGCAAAGAAGTTTTTTGTAGTATAATCAGACATTTCTGTTGGAAAAAGAGGTTGTCTTATTTGTTCAAAAATAGATTGTTTTTCTTCTTTTTGCTTTCCTACAGAAGATATTTCTAATTGTGTTTGTTTCTTCTTTACCTCATGAGGCAATAGAATTTGTCTTTCTATGAGATTTAACCTTTGTCCTAAACGTTTTTTTTCTTCTAATTCTTCCAAAGTGATTTTTCCATAAGTTGGTGTAATAGATTCGTATTTCTCAGTTGTAGATGTTCTTGTTCCTACAGATGGTTGATTAGTTTTTGGGGGGTTTTGTTTCAAAAATCTGCCTTTATCATCCCTACGTTTAGACATAAAGAAACATAACTAAAATTAATTATGTTTTGTTTTTTGTTTGTTTTGTTTAAAGAAAAAATTGCCTATGAGTTTTCTAAGCTTATCTCTAAATGTGCCTCCCCAGCAACGGCGCCAAAATGTTAGGCTCCAACCTACTGATGCAAATTAGAGTGTAATTGATTTTCAATCCGGTGTTTGTAAGACTTAGAGGCACATCCAAAATATATGGATTTAGAGATAGACTTAGTTGCTTTTAATGATATAAACCAAAACCTATTCTAAGAGATGAATATGGAGGATATGCTAAGCTTATATTCATAAGTCCTATTCATAGATCTCACGACATTAATCAGCAAATGTTTCCTAAAGAATATTTAATTAACAGTAAGCATTCAAAAAGATATTCAAAACTAGCTCAGAGTTTTATCAATGCTAGAAAGACAAAACTCTTATTCAAGAGATGCATTCATTGTTTTTTTTTCATTCATTAACAATCATCACCAATTCTTGTTAACTCAAAAAGTACTGAAAGAAAAAATAACTCAAAAAACATTCATGATCATCTTAATGCTTGAAAAGCAAACTACACATTGAATTCTTATTCAAGAAATCATTCACAACATGAGTACTTGAAATCTGATCTAAAACATATATCAAAGATTACTTGAAAATAACATAAAGAAATAGTGTACTAGTTTGGCAAAGGGGGCTCTCCAATGCTTCCCTTGTACACTTGAGTTGCTTCAACTAAAAAAGTATTTCCAGCAGCATTCACATAATCATCCCATAGAAATCATCAAGAACAAAACGCAAAACTGATCTCAAGACTGCCAATTCAAATTTTTCTTCATTAACATAAGGGTTGTTCTACTAGTCCATGTCTTAGAGTATTTATACAAGAGTTTTGAAATTGAAAATGATAATAAACCTCCTAAAGATAATGATCAGATCCATAAAATATGCTAGGAAGGTCGAATACCCCCTTCAGATCCATAAAATATGAACAAATCCCAAGAAAATCTAAAATTGTCCATGATTTTATGCTAAAACAGGGTATTTTCTGTTGAAGTGGCCCTGTTTGACCAGCGTTGACCGAACACTTGGAAAGCTCAGATATCGAAGATGATAGTTATTCATCCATCCTTGTACATCAAGGATCATGACCCATGTCTCAGATTTTTCCCAGCTATCCTGCAAGTACAGGAACCTAGGAGCAATTACGGGATTTAGTCAAATCCTGTAATTTCTGATAAATTTTTAATTTTAATGCCAAAAATTCGAAAATTCAATTCTTAAGCTAAGGAATGATAAATGTACCTTGCATAAGTATTTTAGGAAAAATATGGAATAATAAGAAGGCAACATGGATGGTTTTGGAGGCAAAAGTATAGTTTATGGAGTGGAAGGAAGTATAAAAATGTACTCAACAGTCGTCATATTTGATTCATATACAAATATTTTTAGGAACATATACAGATAAAATTAATTGAAATTATAAAACATGCACATATCTGAATAATTTGTATTTAAAAAGGAAACTAAAATTAATTTATGATTAGGTGATGTCATGTTGTGCACAATAATAGAGCGTTTAATATACCAGGACACATCGGTAATGGGGCATCCTATAAGTCGCACCAATATGATAAATATTTACATATTCGACTAGTTTCATGTTGTATTCAACACTAATGCATTTTGTATATGTACATGAATTGCTAAGTAAAAGGTTTTGTCACAAATTAGGTGGTGTGATGTGTTAATGTGAAGGCTTGAGTGCTCTTATCGTCTTAGAGAACAAACATTTTGTTATTGGTTTCTAGTGTTTATTAACACATCGATAATGAGGCATCCAAAAGAGGCACTTCTATGGTGGGCCATTATTTTTTTTTATGGTGCGGTTATGTGAAAAAACCTAGTGCATTTTATTAATCTGGACTCACCGTTGCGATAAATTTTATGTCTTGAAAATGAGGCAGTGCACTTGGTTAAAGGGAATGCACTGAGGATTCATTGTTCTTGAAAATTTGGTAGGTTTTGTATGGTTCATTGTCTGTTATGACACAATGGTAACAACATGTCATATCAGATGCATGGTTAGGATTAATTCTTAAATAATTGGGGCCCGATTTCTTTTTATTTATAGCACCAATGCATTTTGTTAACATTGGTGCACCACTTGGTTAGTTATTTTTGTTCAAAATAAAATAGTGCGATTCATTAAATGGAATGCAAAAGTGCTCCTAATTTATTGGAGCACTAGTTTTATTCTTAGCGGCGCATTTTGTTCTATAACTAACTAGCTACAGGGCATCCTAAAAGATGCATCGCTACTGTTATTTTTTAAATTTGGCATAGTGTCATTTTGTGCACAACACAAGTTCATATTTTTATTATATATACACATCGATGATGGCATGTTCCATAATATGCACTGCTATGATAAATTCTTAAAAAAACAGCTCGGTGCCATGTTATTTACATCACCTGTGTGGCTTGTTAAATTTGGTGAATCGGTAGGTTAATTTTTATGTTCAAAATAGAGTAGTGCGATACATTCATTGGAATGTCTTTATGCTCCATATTTTTTGGAGCACCAATGTTTCTTTTAGCGATGCATTTTTCTGTATAATGGACCAACCACGGGGCATCTAGGAAAATGCATCGCTACAATTACTTTTGAAATTTGTCTCAATGTTGTTTCGTGAATATCCTTGGTGTGTATTATTATCGTGTATACATCGGTGGTGGTGCTTTCTGTATATCGATAGGAAGCACTGATGGCAGGGCGAGCTAAAGTGTTCACACCCACCGTACATGACTGAAAAAAATAAATAAAACAAGTGCCAAATCTAAGGCCAATTTGACATTTTAATCCAATGAAAATTCAAATATGAAGGTAATAAACAATTTACCTGGGATCTTTCATCCCAAGGAGTCATGATTCCACCATAGAGAAGAATTTAAAATTGAAGGTAATGTCCAAAATTTGGAAATGTGTGGAATCTAGCTATGGAACTATCAAACTCATTGTGGAGCACTGAAAACATGGAAGTCTTGAAAGAAAAGTGAGCACTGGTGCTTTTTAGGGAGTTTGTAAGCACAAAATGAACAATAATAATGAAAACCAGTTTGGTAATTTGTTTATTTTTCCCTACCGCGATGCACCCAACAATAGGGATACCCACTGGTGTGTCATATTCACATGTACTAGGTCTCTTTGTTCAATGCTTGTATTTTTTGTTTATATTGGATAATGATGTGCCATAATTTTGAATCACTAGGGCATTTGTATTGACTGCACACTGGGGCGTATGTACCTAATACACACACTGCTAAAAAAACTCCTCAAAAACCTCCAACCTCCCACCTCTTCTAATAACCTTCGTTATAAACAAGAAGGGATAAGTTTTTCAGGGAGCTTTTGTAAACACCTCTGAAAAAAGGTTTTCTTCTTGTAGTGGGGTCTAGAAACTAGCTAGTACCTTGGAGATTTTATTCCTCAGTGGAAGGATTTCTCGAAATCAACCAATGGGTTTACATCATTGAATCTTGATTGATTGATTCTATGAGTGTTTGACATCAAATCCTCTATTAACACTCTCTATATTATACTAGGTACTTTGGGGTACATTTTCATCATTGGTGGGTCCCATCACATCTGTTAATGGTATACCTCAATGATCGATAATCATATGGTTTCTATCATCCTTGACATCAACTCATTTAGTCACATGATGTAGAATCATACCATCCATTTTTGGGATGAATACATTGGGTTTGGGGCCACATAACTCCTTCATGCTACCCCTCCCAAGATGAAATGGAGTATATCATTATTGTATGAGTAATTTGAAGACCATGGGGATGTGACATCCCCAAAAAATAAGGTAATTTCAAAATTCAAAAAAAATTGTTAGAAAACTATTATGTTTTTGGTAAATTCGAATTTGGAAAAAAATTTCCATTTAGGGAAATTCCAAATTTCAAATTTGGTAAATTGTAAATAAATTATTTTGACTATTGGACAAAAATTTTGATTGGACCCAACTAACTATTTGATTTCGACACTTGTATGAAAACAAAATATTTTATATTTATTGCAGGGGGACAAATGCAACAACCATGTTAAAATCAACTGACCATGACTCCATGAGTGGGGAACATGTTGGAACTACCTCTGGGATGATTGTTACAAGTGGAAAATTATGGGTTTGGCCAATAGCAGCCCCTGAAAATCAGGAATTTAGAAAGCTACGAAAATTCCCAAGGGAGGGAAAAAAGACCTAGGCAAAAAGGACTTGTGTTGATAAATAGCATATGTGAGGAGGTAGGATGCTGCCAAGTATGCACCGGAAAAAATGAATTAGACTCTTATTGTTATGAACACTAAATTCTAAGTGTGAGGCAAGGTGAAGTGGTTGAGAAAAGACTGTTACTGAGGAGAGGTTTTGGAATTCTCCCTCATGGATTCATGGTCAGGTTAGGGGGTGAAAGGAACAAGTAACTTTGGTTGTTTCATTCCAAGGTTGGGAGGAGTGTGGTTGTTCCCTTTTTCTTCCAGCGTTTGGTTCAGATATGTTCATCTATCCTTTTTCTGGTTATACATCTCTTGTCTTAAGTTTTTGTCCATATACATAGATATATTTCTGGGTAGTTGATCTCTAGTATTTGAAACTATCGTTAAATATGATTCGTTCTGATCCGAATGATTTAAAGATAAATTTAGCGTAATCTTGTGCATATTACTACCGAATAAGTTCTGACAGTTTTTTTCTAGTATGTATGGTATATTTCTATTCAGCAATATTCTGTGGGAAAATGGTAAAAACTCCTACAGGTTAGCTGTAGTTATCGTATAAAGATTTTATTAAGTAGTTAACACATAACAAAGAATTGAATGGTGGAAGTACACCATGAATTATAATCACATTGATGTCTTCTCGATCCCATCAATTATATTAAGAATTTTCTACCAAATTAATACACAATATTTTTAATAATGAATAACCCTAGGAGGAGACTGGACTATTTTAAATTAGAAAATACATATATCGTTTCATATATCTATACAGGAATTACACCCCTGGGATCACCTTTGCGACTAGGTTAGATTTTCTTATTTTATTCTAAGTTACTTGTGCAAACTATATACATAAACATGAATCAATTGTGTAGAGTTACATACAGAAATACATATACGTATAGGAATACATACAAGAACTTATACATGCGGATAAGCCCCCATCGAGCACATTATGGAACTCTAGAAGAAATGCTAGTGACCTTTCAATGTAAATAGAAAACTATGGAACAAATAATTTAAGGACGAAACATTTTAAAACAAGAATAGAGATGTGTGAAACCTTAAAGATCTTGATTCCTTCATTTAATTATACAAATGAATTCCATAACTCTGTCGTCAACTAGCAAATTAAACCAACCATCTGATCAATCGGGCGACAATGGAAATAGAGGGAAATTGCGAATCTATTAATCATATTGGAGTTCTGTAAATACTATAAAATACAACCATAAATGTATGAGACTCACTGTCAAAGAGCACAGAAGTGGTTATACTTATGTATTTGAATGAATAATTAATGTATCAACAAAAATCCAGAACAATAATTAAAATATCTCGACTACTGCATAATAGTCGCTCGCAGCAAATATGGTACAACGTCTAAATCGTTCTGCTAAGAAAGAAACTTAGACAGTAATACACCATGTGATGACTGATTTTAGAACCAAAACCTTCATTTCAAAAACCTAGATTATTAATCCCGAAATATTTTTCAAAAGGAAATCGAGTACCTTGCATATGGGGATGCTAGGGAAAATCTGAGGGTTCGGATGCTCTGCTCTTGTAAGGAAATAGAAGAAAAATAAAACTCATTAGTAGATGTCAACGAGACTCACGTTTGATTTACAGAGATAAATAAAATACAAGTAAATTAGAATTCAAAGGAGTTATGGAATATACTTAACTTAGGTCCTTAGCATCGACCGTCGTCTGCTTCAAAATTGATAGAGGCATCCTGCAACTGGAGGGGAGGAGAGAACTGAAGTTGATCTGATGGGTATCTCACAAGAATCAAAGGCCCCATCATTAGAATAGGTTATAAAAATCTTAAAACATCAAAACAACAAAATGTCTAAAGATTAAGACAAACAAGAAAACATTGTCGAAAGGTATTCTGAAAACCCCAAGCAAGAATCCAGTCGGAATAATAGAACAGAGAACTTTGCCAAGGGGTATTCTTACTAAGGCCGAAAATTTTGAACATGGTATATCACAGAACGTAGGAAATAAAACCCAGTACCATTATCCTTGAAACATACAAATTGTTTGTCCAAAGTTTATACATACAGAAGTCGACCTGATAGTAAAGGGACAGAAACCCTAACATAAGTCACGAGTGCAAGTGACTAGATAACAGTATCGTTCCACTCTTTAAATCTGTAAGGGAAGACTACTACACTTATGAAATAATACAAGAAACATAACAGACTGATAGGCGCCCAAAGGGATGACCTAGATGACAAAATTCAAAAAAACAACCATCGTTACCCTATGACAAACTACACTACACAAATACAGATATGACTGTACAAAGCAAACTCTTAAGGAAAATTGGAAACTCCCATATAGAATAAACGATAGGGTTTGAAAAAGAACCTTACACAAGTTGTGGGGAGACGATCGATCATATTCTTCCTCTGCCAGAATAAAACATCTCTTCAGCCCTCACTCTAGAGCATATACCCATCACTACCCAGGACCTTCTTACAGAGCGATCAAGCCAAATGGAAATGGAACCTAACTAATTTTCCAGAAGGGCTTAAGAGAGAAAGCAGTTATTATTGTCGTATTGAGCCATGTGATATTCAGGAAGTGACCACACCCTCATAGGACATGAAAGCAAGTGGCAGGTCCGGGTGGTTCTCAAGGTAGGTGTTCATTAAGGAGAGGGACGGAGGTATCAATGTGCCTTGACAGTTACTACACCAGTTCTTGCACCGAGTAAATGTGATGGGAAAGAATGTCATAACATCTACTATGTAACTGAATATGACCCTTGTTTATAGAGTGTGTTAGTGGACCAAGGGTAGGACTGTACACATTTTACTTTAAGGGCATAGCTTAGGTTCAGACCTCGATACCACGGCCTAGCATGACTGGACTAATGTTTCTCTGTCAAGAGACCCTTAATCATTTATGAAAAATACATCTTGCCTTCTTGTACCTTAGCGTCGAATTGATTGTTGATCGGGATGCCATGAACTTAGACTTCCCTCACATCGAAACTATTAATGTCTCGGGTTATATAGGTATATGTATAAGGGATATTTCAACTATATGTTCACGATATACCCCAACATATGTAACACTTTATATATTGAAGACTTAATCGATAGGAAATCTATGTATATAGACATATAGGCATAGTGAATATGCATAGACTCATTAGTGCCAAAGAAAGGGACCAAGGATTGAATGAACGGTTAGAACTAACACTCGTCAATGTTAAATTATCACTAAAGGAAAGAATAAGGGGATTAGTATTTGTACTCATAAATATTAAAGTATAGTTAGAAATGTGGATATGACAGGAAAGGCAATGACGCCCCTGGAGGCTCTTAGGAATTGAATGGAATTTCAATAAACATAGGTTCTTAATCTTACACCTCAACATCCATGAACCTCCAGTGAAGAAGGTTATGTTGGTTATGATAATTCGAAAAATAGGAAATGAAGTACCCTAACAAAATTGTTTTTTATGTAAATTTTGAGGTACATTACAGGGGAACTCTCATTAGTGCTCGATGTCTTCCTGATATATAATGAGACATAGATCTAGAGTTTATTTTATAATGGATATGATATATTTGATTAAATGAATCCATTGTGTGCTCTTTCATGGCCATGGTATTTCATTTCATTTCATGGATCCACTATGTATTGTGTTGGCGGTCATGCTTTGTCTCTCTCCCAAGCATGGGTATGCCTACCTCAAGGATGATATATATATTCTTGATGTTTTATTTCAGTTACTCCTTATCTTGACCTATTCTCTCCCTCCTCACACTATATTACATTAGTGACCATTATCATAATTTGTTTCATCTATCAATTCCTCTTCTAACCTCTCACATTAGGGGGCATATGTTACAGCCTTATTTTCTATCCTAGGGATTCATGAAGGACCCATTGATGGCATCATGTTAGGACACACTCTTTTTCCACATGTGGATTTCCACTATTTTGAGGACATTCATGCCCCAACTGTTTGACATAGTAGGACTAATCATTGTTGACCCCAAAGATATCTTGTGAATGGTTTCTAGTTGCACCACTACCAACCCCCAATCATTGTTGTGCCTTCTAGAATTGATGATTCACAAGGATATTAATGTCAGGTGATATTTTTCTCTCGTGATATGATCTTGGGAACTCTCAATCAAGTTGAGTTTCACTATGTTCCAGAGATATAGAATCCTCTCCTAGCCTCCTCTACCAATCTATATAAGGAAGGAATTCCATGGGAAAGAGAAGAAAGAATCATTTACAGGTACATGTTATAGGAATTCAAAGGAGTTATTGTTGTGGGGAAATTCCCTGGTTGACAGGTGAATGACCTCTTGGATTTTAGACCCCTATGACCAAGATAAAAAGGTGTTAACTTTGAACACTGACTTTCCTTGAAATGTAGCTAAACTAGTCGATAGGAAAGAGGAAGAAAGTATGAGTACCTTTTTATGAAGTTTGTCCTCCTTCAGTCCAGGTTGAGCTTGATCTCCAAGTCCTTCAATGATTTTTTCAATCCACTAAATAATGAAGACAAAGCACACTTCCTATTCTATCATGATTAGTTTAAAACTAGATTCATCCAAAAGGAACAAGTCCATGCAATTATAAACAAAATTTAAGGAAACAAGCCAAGAACTTGTATTAATGAGAAAAAACAAGGTGATTACAAAATGTAGATGTAGATGTAGCATCCTCACCAAGCTCTCCTTGTCCAACCCCTTGCTCAAACGATCCATGATCAAAATGAAAATACCTTTCACTGATCATTCTTCCCTTTTTACCATGAGAATGCCTCCTTATATAGGATTTGAGAGTCTTAACCACCTTAGATATTCTTGGGATAAGTTGAGGATATTACTCCATCACTTTTGGAACTCCCCTTAGATCTAGCCTTGGACTTGGATTTGAGCCAAACTGACTTGGCTATTTCTTAGTTGTCCTTAGAGATAAGGGGTATTTGTCCCCAAGAATTTCTCAACAGATCAACACTCCCTCAAAGTGGGCCACAAAGCATTGTAGCGCTCCCTACTAAGAGGACAAGGAGCGCTAACGCTCCTTGAAAGTGGGCAGGGGAGTGTTGATCTCCAAAAATACTTTTAGGATGGCAATTCCTTAAGGTAAAAACTCGTACTCTTTGCCAAAAGATATACTTTAATCTTCTAATGAGTCTTAGAGGATATCCCAAGTGTTATTATGATGCCTTCCGCGATGTGACACAGGCGAGATGACAGTATGATTTTTGCAACACTTGTGACAAAAGTGTGACACTTGAGACACTTGTGATAATGACAATGAGACATCATTGAAGTGAGTAATTTTGACATTTAACAGATTTCCCCCCCAAAGTGAGAGGTTAGAATATGTAAATTGATGACTGAAGTACTTTGTAGACTTTTTGAGGCAAGGGTATGGAGTCGGAGAGCCTAGTAGAAGTTGCAAACAACCATCAGAAAAATGTTACGACATGTTTCAAACCCAAGGCAGGCATACCTATGCTTGAGTGATAAAGGACTTTCAAGGTTTGGCCTCCATGAAATACACTACAGATCCATAATCATATTGACTTAAGGGTATAGCCACCAAATATACAATGTGGATTTATACTTCCATGACATGAACTGATCATCGCCATGAGTATTACATAGTGGATCTACGAGATGACAAAACATAGCCACAGACCAATACAAAGTGGATCTATGTGACATTATATATATCAATGTGCTCAAATGATCTCCTTTCACAGCCTGGGTAAAGTATACATCATAGTGAACACTCAACCCAGGATCTTCTTACCGATCCTGATGTGGTACGAATCTAACCATGTGAATGGATCTTTTGATGTCAAACAGGGTAGAAGCCACTTGATTATCAGTCATTGAAGAAACCGTTAACAAGTGCGAGGGAAATCACTAGTGATGTCAATGACTCCCAAGGTACCCTAGTACAATCCAACGAATGTGAATAGATGAGTTGAGGTCAAACATTTGTGGAATCATAAGATCAAAAGTCAATGATGTAAACCTATTGTCGGAAGCGAGGAGGCCTTCCATTGAGGCATGCAGGTCCTAAGGTACTAATTCATTTCTAATTCTAAGTCCTTGATAATGTGTTGAAGTCAACAGAAAAAGACTCATCAAAGGAGGGCATTGATGTATCCCCCATCAACGACACAAAACTGACATAGAGATGTAATATGGTGAATCAAATGAATATGGAATGACACGGGTAATGAAACTATGAATTTGTGGTGGTTGACTCTCGAGGCAGATACTTCCCTTGAACACTGAGGCACAAACAGTAGAAACATGACATGGACCAAAACATGATGCAGTGTATACTATGACTTTCGTTAGGTGACCCAAAAGAGTTAGGAAAATCATAGGATTGGTTCAATGAAGAGGTTTAGTGGGTTAAAGTGTATGTGAAGAAAATGTTCCATGTTCAAGGGTGACTACAAAAGTGACCTGTGATGCTTCCAAAAAATGGCTTGTCTTGCTTCCTTTACTTTTCCCCCCATCTAGATAGATGAGTAATATTTTTATTTTAATGAGCTCGAGGAGGATAACACATGTTCAATATAAATCGCCTTCGGTATGTCCCTCTTCCTTTGTTTAACGAACTAGAAGAAGTAAGGGTTTGTCCCCATATGGGCCCTTCAATGTGTAGTTTAGAGAGTCCAGAGAAGGAAAACACGGTGCTTTTTCATGTTTAGAGAGTCTGAAAAGAACTTAAAGGTGACTCCAAGGTCGTCCTTTTTTGTAATTTTAGTCTCACGAGGCTGAAAAAGCGATAAAATACCACTCGAAAGATGCCCTTTCAAACCTTTTAATGAGTGTGAAAGGAAGCAAGATCACTCGGCAATATTTTCATGTTTAGAGAGTCTGAAAAGAGCTTAAAGGAGACTCTAGGGGGTTCCTTTTTCCTATAACCTTTATGAGTCTGAAAAATTGACAAAAGTATACTCAGTTACATTCTCATGTATTTACAAGCATGAGCAAGAATAAAGACTAAGCTCGGTATTGGTTTCAATTTTACACAAGCTTGAAACAAAATTAAACTCATGATTGTAAATTCCCAATGTAATTTCCAAAGGTAGGGATACCCATGGATGGTTGGTACTCTGCCCCCAGCTTAAAAAGCTAGAGGCTTAACTCCAAAATGATAATCAAAGGCTGGAAACATGCCCCCCCCCGAGATTCATTTCATTCACCGACTTTGAGGTTGTCACCAATTTATGTACTAGATGGAGAAGAAGGATACGGGTGTATTAAATGAAGGTTCTGCTATGAGATCTAATGAAAGACTCGAATCAACATCTACGAGATCTAGTGAAAGACTCAACTCAACATCTACAATATCTAGCAAAAGACTCAACTCAATGGGAGAGGTCATTGTTTCATTTTTTTAACGAGCTTGACACGGGAAAATAACAATGCTCAGAAGCTATGTTTCATTTTTTAACGAGCTTTCCACAGAGAAGAAAAACTATTCTCAAAGCTCTGGGTTCAATCCCTAGATTTATGTTTCATTTTTTAACGAGATTTCTACAGAGAGGAAAACTATGCTCGTAACCTCTATTTCATTTTTTAATGAGGTTTCCACAGATATGTGAAGCTATGCTCGTGACCTCTACTTAATCAAGACTTCCAAGAGGATAATTCTCTAGAAGGAAACCATGTCAAGGGACAAAACTTGGTCATGGCTTCCAAGAGATCTTCACTGGATGGAAGAACAATGCTCTGGAAGGAAGAAATGTCGAGGGCTGAGGGGTAAGGAGATATTTTGCTACTATCCCTATCAAAGAGATCACCATGTCAACTACCAGATCTAAGTCATAAAAGGTTGAGCTTACAGTGAGAGGCTCATCTTCCTCGGCAGCTAAAGGCATGGGAGATAATGCCACATAATTGACTTGTGGTGGGGGAGATACCGTCTACATATAATAACCGTTTAGGGAGGTCATTGGATTCGTAATCAAGTCAGGACCAATGAATAAAATTTGATCAATAGCCACAATTCTTCCATCGTGAGGGAAATATGTCACAAAAAAAAAGAGTGGACACAATAGATTTCATGGCATAGACATAATCTCGCCCAAGGAGTAAATCGAAATCCAAGGGGCCTTGGACTACCATAACATCAATAAAGACAGTTTTAGCTCCCAAAGTTACAGGAAACTAAGGAAGGAATCCTAAAGGGTGATTGGTTCTTTTGTTAAAAGATAACAGATTCTGCGTAACTGGTACAAGATAAGGATAAACAAAAGCTTGCCAAGAAATAGAGGATAAAATATTAAAGGACGCACCTTCATCTATCATTGTCTGAGGAAAGTCTCGACCACAAACTTGTACTGTAATATTGAAAGGAATGTGAGAGGGAATATGAGGTCCAATTAGCGCACCCCAATCAAAAAGGATGGCCTCATTACTTTGAGGGGGTTTCACGAGAGAAGGAGGAATGCCCCCAAACATAGTAGATTCTGTATCAACGAGAAAAACATGGGAAGTATCAGGTTTACTCTCTAGAGGGAGAGTAGGATCAACCGATGATGGGATCAAATCGATCACTTGGGTTTTATTCTCCAAGGGGAGAATGGGGTCAACGTATGAAAACATATCGATCGCTTTGGCACTCTTCAGAGGAGGAGTGGGATTGATCAATGGAACTAGATCGACCACTTTGAGTTAACTCTTTAGATGAAGAGTGGGGCTGACCAATGACGGAACTGGATCAACTACTTTGGTTAGTGGTTCAACTGAGGATGAAACCAGATTGACCCCTGATCAACCGGACTGACCGGGGATGGAACCGGATTGACCAGTCCATCAATTAACAATGGGTTGGGATAAATATTACGATAACCAGTTGGAAGTTGAAGCTTTTTCAAAAGAGAAGAAGCCTCATCCATACGAGGACAAAGGTGAGAGTAATGATAACCTTCGCATAACATGCAAGGAAACTTGACAGTTGTCTTCTTCTTACCAACCTTAACGTCACTAGTTGACGGGGCATCACCATCATATCAAGCAGGGACCAATGATGTGGAATACCAAATTTCTAAGACCTTGGGAAGACCAGGGCAATCCCTCAAAAAGTGGTCACCCTTACAAAGACTGCAAGGGAATTTTGGTTTCAGATTCTTCATTGTAGTCTTATCGACCTCACCAACACTCCTAGTACAATTAACAATAGTTGGTTGATTGGATCCAACATATGATCTATTTGGAGGCTTGGTCCCTTTAGGGTTCTTCTTCTTCTTCTATTTTCGTTTCTTCTTCTTCTTATCAACCTAGCTACTCACTTTAGATATTTCACTAGGCGAAGAAGGAGAAAGGGAAGGAGACCTGACAGATCAAGAAGGAGAAAGGTTGACATGAGGTTGATGCGTGGGTGGTGTTCTTACATCTGAAGCACTTGCTGCATTCGATATTACCAGAGTAGAAAACAACCATACTGGTAACCCAATTGGGAGACCTAGAAGGCACAAAGTTGTGATGTAAGGAGGACAAACGTTTTCGTAAGAAGGAAAAACAAAAGGTTACCCCAGAGCAGGGGTTTCTCCATTGGTAGTTCCAAGAACTGGTGCCATTAAACAAAGATACAACCTAGAGTCTGCTAGGGAAAATAAACAACACACGCTAAAAATCTAGGAAGCAATCAAACAAACAAAACCTTCTCACAATGAATGCACTAGTTGGTGATGAAATCCAACATCCCGGGAACAATGTAAGAAGGGGCTGGCATAGAATGGGTGGAAAATTTATGTTGACAACCTCCTTAATGAAATTACACCCTGGTGCAAGCTCCCACACATAATCATGGGTATACCCTCCAAGGAGCCCGAGTGAGTTTGGTCAACATCGATTCCAGGTACTGTGAATACTTTCCCCTCCACAATCACCTCATGTAAAGACCCTAAAGAGATAGGATACTAAGGTTACCAATTACGACAATGATGCCTAGGGAAGCATTCAACAATCTGATCCACGTGCAAGGGCAGGGTATCTGAGCCCGAAATCGTGTCGAGAAGGTCTATACAGTATTTTCTTCTAAAGTTACCCCCAATAATACATGCAATCTCTACACTAATACCAACAAAGAAGGGTGAGTAACTTTGTCGGCCCTAATGCATCCTCATGATTGACCCTTGTGTTAGAAGGGATTCCTGGGAAAAAATATAGTAAATATACTTCACCACTCCCTAAATCAATATTCTATGTTTGTTTATATCTTTGGAAAGTTATATTTCACACCTACTCCAAAGCCCTACAACCTAAGCTAATGTAGGTTTGCTACTAGAAAATATAAAAATGTCTAATAAATTTTAGTTTAGCGCTTGATTTTTAAGGTTGTTGTTTACTCAAGAGGAAAAATGGTGTGGACTAAATGATGTTTTTACCGACTCTAAGTAATGAAAACAAATGAGAATGAAAATATTTCACTTCGATGAAATCTATATTACAAGAAGGAGAAAATGTTTATCATTCTAAGATGCACAATGTCCCAAAATGCCAAAAACCATGCAATTTCACTACTTCAAATGCAAGCTAGTTTCACTACCCAAAAGAAAGAATTCAACTATCTTCTTTGTTTGATTATAATTTATACAGAAAGTAAATGAAAATCCTTTGATGCTCCACTACTTTCAATTAAAAGAAAGATGCAGATGCAGATGCAAAAGACACGAAGCAAAAAGGGCTTCAAACAAAGAATTCACTCAAAGCAATGAGAAATGAAATAAATGAGTAGAAACCTGTTCTAACAAGAAATCAATCAAGTATTCAACAACTAACAAACATTAAATGAGTACAAGAAAACGCAGAGAAGAATCCAAGAAAATACAGGGAGAAAGAGAAAATACTCAAATTGTCCCGACAAAACAAACATCTAGAAACAGAAATTTCACATTTCTAAAAATGTTCAATCCCAAATCAAGACAATAGGAAGTGATAATCATCAAATATCAACCCAAACAACTTCATAAACCAAAGTGCAAACCCTGGAAAGGACCTCTACAAAACAAGCTACAAAAATCTGATGAGAAAAAGGAAAAAAACCTCACAAAAGGAGATCAACGCTCCCTAAATCAAGGGAAGAGAGCACTACAACACTTTGTAAAGAACTGAAAGGGAGCACTGTTTATATATCATCCCTCTGATATGGCCTAAGGGGGGCGTTGATCCTCCCAGAAACTAAAAAACAAAGCCAAAAAATGCAAAAAAACTCACCCAGAATTCACAGAACTTGGTGAAATTGCTAGTGAAGATGGGAGAAAGGTAATGGATCATAAACAAACAATAAAACTAACCTAAAAGGTGGGAAAATAGAAGCGACAATCCAAGTAAATAAAAATTAATGTCGATCCCCAGTGGAGTCACCATTTTTTTTTGTGGCAAAATTCCCCTACCGACAGGTGAATGCCCTCTTGGATCTAGACCTCTATTACCAAGATAGAAAAGTGCTAACTTTGAACACTAACTTTCCTTGAAATGTAGCTAAACTACTCAATAGGAAAGAGTAATAAAGTATGATTACCTTTTTATGAATTTTGTCCTCACTCATTCCATGTTGAGCTTGATCTCCAAGTCCTTCAACGAGCTCTACAATCCACTAAACAACGAAGACAAAGCATACTTCCTATTCTATCATGATTAGTTTAAAACTAGATTCATCCAAAAGGAAAAAATCCATGCAAGTGTAAACAAAATTGAAGGAAACAGGCCAAGCACATGTATTAATGAGAACAAAACAACGTTCTTACAAAATGTAAATGTAGATGTAGCAGCCTTACCAAGCTCTCTTTGTCCAACCCCTTGCTCAAATGATCCATGATCAAAATGACAATGCTTTTCACTGATTATTCTCCCCTTTTCACCATGATAATGCCTCCTTATATATGCTTTGAGAGGCTTAAACACCTTAGATATTCTTGGGATAATTTGAGGATATTACTCCATCAGTTGTGGAACTCCTCTTAGATCGAGACTTGGACTTGGATTTGAGCCAAACTGACTCGGATATTTCTCAGTTGTCCTTATAGATATGGGGGATTTGTCCACAAAATTTTCTCAACAAATCAGCACTCCCTCAAATTGGACCACAGAGCATTGCAGCTCTCCCTGCTAAGAGGACAAGGAGTGCTACCACTCCTTGCAAGTGGGCAGGGGAGCTTTGATCTCCAAAAATACTTTTAGGAGGGCAATTCCTTAAGGTAAAATCTCGTACCCTTTGCCAAAAGATATATTTTCATATTCTAATGGGTCTTAGAGGATATCCCAAGTTTTTATATGATGGCATCCACGATGCGGAACGGGCGAGACGATAGTATGATTTTTATGACACTTGCGACACTTGTGATAAACATTGAGACATCATCGAAGTGAGTAATTTTGACGTGTAACAACTATTCCATAAGAAATTGGTCTTCATATTAGGTTATCCTTGTTTGATTGAGGATTGGGGAGGAGAAAGAGAAAGGAACTTAGGAAGAATGCATCATGACTCAAGGTATGACTATGTTGATGTATTCACTCTTTATTTGATTTGTATATAGATCTATGTGGTATTCCCCTTCCAATGCTTATGTATTCAATGTAAAATAAATTCATGTGTTAGATATTATATTTCCTTGATTATATTGGATTATATATATATTATATATTTGATTTCCTAAAGTTTAATAAGGTTTGAGGATTGGTGTTTGTTGTGGCTTTTGTACCGGAAGAAGGTTGCAGGACCTAGAGCTAGATATTTGGAGTTGTGATGTCGAAGATGTGTAAGGACAACCATCGATGTCAAGGTATTCCATTCTATCTTCTTGCTTGGATAGGAATGAATCTAGTAGATCTAGGGAAAATGTGTAGTGGTCTATCCCAATGTCTGTCTTGGATCAAGGGAAAATCCAAGGGAGGTATCACTTATTTGTAGGTGAGATTTATATGTTAACAATGAGCTATAATAAATGCATGAAATTAAATATAATTTAACCTATCCTATCTAGGATCAACAAAGATAAATAATGAATAGATATTAGTATAACCAATCCCTGCATATAACCCCTACATAGATAGTTGTTATAGGGACAAAGACTAATAACATATATGCATAAATAAATGCATGTAAAAAAAATGTTTGTTGCAATAACTCATTCATTCCTATCTATTCATCACCTCAAAACATTAATAATAGAGGAGAACAAATATTGTAAAAGACACAACAATCATGTAAGATAATTATGTAAATGAACAATGTAACCTTACAACATTTCACAATAACCAAAATTTCACTAGAAGCAATGCACAATAAACAATGATAAAGAAAAGTGTTTCTTGTCTGTGAAAATGGCCCTAAAGGCTTCTTGATATTAAGCTTTTAGAAAAGTACTTTTCCAAAATTACGTAATGGAAGAGTCCCTTATGATTTAGTACTCTTTGGGTCATCTTTTCCAAGCCCGCTCTTATCCCAACAACATCAATGTTTTTGTTCTTGGTTTTTTTTCCAGTTATGTTAGGATTTGAGAGGCCTTCTTCTAAAACTCCTGCACTCTAGTTACATTTATTTGGGCAAGCTATGGAGTTCTTTCCTTACCTCTTCATTGTTTATCCTGAACTCCTGGATGTTGGTTTTTTCACCCTTGTAGGATTGTACATCTTCTCCCAGGGTCCTAACCCTTTCATTATAAACATAGTTACCAACTTAATGAGAACTATGACCTCAAAACGAGAACTCTAGCCCAAAAAAACCATATTTTTGCATAAAAAACATCAAAATCAACCCCCAAATCAAAAAGTGGTGCTAGCGGTAGCAACATTTTTTAAAATGGGGTCAAAATTACAACATTTTTCAAACATGGCCTTCAAAACTTAGATAGTAGCTCAGAAAAACCTTAAAATCAGCACCTAAAAAAAAAATGTTTTTGAATTTTTTTTTCTTTTCAAAACGTTAAATTCTGAGATCATTTGAAATCGTATTTTTATCACTTGGTACCATTAAAACCAAAACCTCAAAATCAACCATCAAATTGAAAAGTACTTCTACTGGTAGCACCCATTCTAAAATTGGGGTATTAAAATGACACATTTTTTTAATGTGGTAAAAGAACTCATCATTACAATAAACAAAATCATAAAAACAACCCTTAAATGTTTAATTTTTAAATGTTATCATCACACAAAGCACAAGGTAATACATAATGCCATGAAAATATCACAATACACTTTAAAAATTCAACGTCACTTTTTAATAATTTTTACCTTTTAACAATAAAAAAGTAAATACAAGTTACAATGAATGAAACATAAATAGTTTCTTAAAAGTATTGTTATATTGACCATATTCAAAACATATGAGCTAAGAAATTTAATTATACTATCCATAATAAAAAAAACATATCATTCATAAAACATAACAAAATATTCATAACTTCATATAAGATCATATATAAGTTCAATGCTCTTTTTTAGTTACCATACAAACATCATATGGATCAAAACTTCTTAAAATGTTCCATACACTTATTCAAATTGACTCATGGTTTCTGAAATACCATCAGAGTCTACATTGTTTTTAGTTGAATGTTTTGATGAAGATGTAGATGATCCATACTCTTCTCTATTGTCGATGAATGCACCATCTAAGTCTACATGCATGCCCAACATTTCAAATGTCAAATGCCTTTTAGATCTACGGCTAAGTTCAACAGACTCCCATCTTGCATTTATTTCTTGTGGTAGCAACCTCTTGATAATATCTATTGTCTTGGAGTGAAGAGTTCCTCTCTTTTTCAAATTGAAGTCATAAACAAGTATGTCAACATCGTCTAATTTTAAGAGGTCAATGCGACGACGAGTTGTATTTTGACCCTTTCTTTTTCTCTTTCTATTGACATGTTTCTCAACCACCATATTTGGCTTGTACACACCATTGAATGGGTGTGTACTTGTTGCATACCAATGCACTTCAATTGCAACAACATCATCATTTTCTTTCTCAATGTTTATAACCTTTCCTATCCATAATGGATAACCATGTGGATCCTCAGTCTCTAAAACTGCAATCATGCTACCTTCCTTAATATCTTGTACTGAAATCCTATAAAGGTCTTCCATGGCTTCATGTTGTGCACGTGACCTTTTTGAACCAATATACATTTCTCTTTCCTCTGCTTGTGTAATCTCAATAGCACCTTGATATTCTTGAACTTCAACAATGTTTGTTTCTTCAGATTCATTTGGCATATTTTGTGGCCAATGAAATGGAGTTCTCAACATTGTATCTTCATTTGTTGAGCTTGAAATTATGTCACTTTGACTATTGTAAAAAGAATCCCACCAAACAGAATCAACAACATCAAAGTACTCATATGTATCCTTAATGGACTTTTTATTTTCTTCCAGGCATTTTGAATAATCTACATCTCTATTACGCCTTCGTGCATTATGGATTTCAGCTACTGATTGTAAAAATAATAATTTTAATGCAAAAATTGGACGTTCTGGAATGAACTTCAAAAATGATGAACCTAATGAAGGCCCCCATTCTGTAGTAGTTGAATACTGCTTTCCCCATATAAGTGTTTTCCCATCAATTGTTTTGAAACAAAATTGATGTTCGAAGCTAACGTCATTAAGTTGCTCAATGCATTTTTCTTCACTATGTGATCCCTGAATAAATCTTCACATGTCAACAATTTCTTCTAATATATGAAAAACAGGCTCTGGAATGTATTCTTTCTTGATACATTCAATCAATGATGGTAGACTTCCAACATTTTTCCTTTTCAATGTTATGGAAAAACGACTGAAAATTTGATCAATATGATCATGAGTGTGTCCAACAAGAAGGAAACCAACTTTCACCTTTTGAAAGATTCTCATTTCAACAAGAATGCTTAGATATCCAAACACAATTTGATTTTTATTTTCACGACTAGTGTTGTCCAACTGTAGATAGAGAACTTGAGGAAGATTTCCAGACCAGTGAGTGAGCACATGATGAATTATGGTGATGGTCAGATTTGCATCATTATGAATATTTGAAGCTGTGAAGTAAACTCTTGGACACATTTTTCCATTGAAAACCATACAACCAACCAAGTGAAACTGAATGAAATTCTCTTCCTGTAAATTTTTGGGTGTATGGACAAAATGTGGTAGAAGTGTTTTCTTCTGGTCCATGCCATCAATTATCATACCTAAATATTTGTTTGGAGCATCATAACACTTCTTCCGATGTTTGTACAGCTTTTGTCTTTCACTTGACTGTTGATTCTAATGTTCTTGAAGTGCTTTGATTATGGAATCTGCACATGACATAAAATGGAAATATTGATCGTATGTTTTCATAGTTGATAACTATTCATTTAAAAAAAAAATAGTAAATACATACCTCTTTTGGCCCCTTTATATTTATCTCTTCTCGATTTAAGAGTAGCACATAAACTACAAATCCCCATCCTTGACTTCTTAGGAATACCGACATTGTTGAATTGTTTCTTCCATATTCTTGTAAAATATGCATATGTAATAAAAATTTCCTTTCCTTCAATGTCTTGAACATATCCTTTGTACAAGTTGTAGATTTCCCTCCTTGAAAAATTATCTGGAATATGTATTGTGTCTCTATCTGGCATACACTCTCCATGTTTGGAAAATAAATCACGAATCCATGACAATGTAGTGTTTGTGAATGGCCCACTCTCTCATCCATGATGTACCTTTGAATAAAATGATGGATCTTTTTCCAACCTTGTCTAGATTCTTGATATACGAAGATTACCAATTGAGTGAAATTTTTTGAAAGCCTTTCTGTAAAGTAAAATATCCCCAATGCGATATATATGGTATTGGTGGATATCATGCACCCCGTCAAATATGAATTATGTATGCTCTTATTCATTTCCAAATATGTCTTCCTTTTATTCAAGGCATACATGTAGTCCATTCTTTTCAAACAATTCTTTTGACAACATTCACTTGAAATCAATTCTTTTATGGAAATTGATTTAGTGAGAAATTCTTTCCTAGACCTTGTATAACTAGAATGCTTTGGATCAATATAAAAAGGTCTAATATTGGTCCTAGACACAATGCTTCTTTTCAATGTCTCCACTGTTTCATCATCCTCACTAGAAGTTTTTTCCTTATCACCACAAGGAGTATCAAGCAAAACATTGTCAGGAGACTAAACTATAGAATGTCGATCACCTTCATTTGTTGCAGCTGAATGTTTGAGAACATCATCATCAACATAATCATTTGGAGAAAAATAATCGTCAACATAATCATTTGGAGAAAAATAATCATCAACATTATGTCCACTATTGACATAATCATCTTCATTGCTTTCAAAATCCCCACTTGAGTGAAAAATTCCACCATCTCACTTAGTGCCTTGAAAACCTTCATCAGTATCTTGAAAATCCTCACTTGGAGGAAAATCAACATCAACATTGTTTCTTTTTAATTTATCACTCGAGAAAGAGTGACCACCAATGGTGTAATCATCTTCGCTACTTTGAAACTCGCCACTTGAAATATATTCTTCATCATCCTCGTCCTCATTACTAGCTTCAAAATCCTCACTTGGAGGAAAATCTTCATTATCCTCATCGGTACCCTCAAAATTCTCACTTTGAGGGAAATCATCAGCACCAACATTGTTTCTTTTAAATTCCTCATTCGAGAAAAATTGTCCAGCAATGTCATAATCGTCATCATTGCTTTTAAAGTCCCCACTTGGGGGGAATTTTTCTCCATCCTCATTCATGCCTTGGAAATCCTCACTTGGAGGAAACTCTTCATCAGTACCTTCAAAATCCTCACTAGGAGGAAAATCGTAATCACCAACATTGTTTTCTTTAAATTCTCCACTCGGGAAATTTCGTCCACCATTGTCATAATCATCTTCATTGCTTTTAAAATTTCCACTTGAGGGAATTTCTCCATCATTTTAATTGGTGCCTTGGAAATATTCATCAGTACATTCAAACTCTTCACTTGGAGGAAAATTCTCATCCCAATCATTTAAACGTTGATCATAGTCTCCACTTTGACCTACATTTTGATTATTTCCATTACTATTAAATTGTTGACTAGATTTATCACCATCATATTCCTCCTCTTCATCATCAGTCCCTTCAAAGTCCTCTGATTTAGGAATTTCACGAGGAATATGTTGAATAAAATTGCTTGCACCATGATCAAAATTATGACTAGCTAAAAAATACGACGCCTCATTTGCATTACAAAAATTCCTATGGCATTTCCTAGTCCCAACAGAACAGGTATGTGAAGAATTTGTTGATGTCTCAAAAAAACAATTTTCTTTATTTGATGAAGCCATCCCTTCTCTCTCAGAACACAAAATGATATAAATTATCACCGTCCCTATGACATTATAATAACATGCATAATGAGCTTTTCCCTCTAAATGCCCCCCCCGCTCCCCCAAAATATAATTTCCCCCCAAAATTCCACCCCAAAATATTCCCTCCAAATTTTCCCTCCAAATTTTCCCCCCAAAATTCCACCCCAAAATATTCCCTCCAAAATATCCCCCTCTAATTTTACCCTCCAAATCCCCCCCCTCCCCCAATTTTTTTTCAGTTATTTTCCCTTAAACATTAAAAACAATTTTTACTCTTTTATTTTGTTATTTACATGTTAAATACAATATTTATCATGTTTATCTATTTATCCCACATTTATTAAACATATTGATGATCCATATAATTTTAGGTATATATGTAGACAATATACCTAATTTTTTTTTTATCCCACATTGGTTATAGTAACAGTAATTTATATCATCTGTGTTATATATACACAGTATTCTTTCATATTTTTATATTGTGTTATATCTTGGACAGTATTTGTTTTAGGTTTTTGTAACGACCCTACTTAAATAGATGTATAGGATTATTAATTATAATTAATTTAATAATCTAA
>JASDQU010027983.1:19229-29290 GCA_032191745.1 Picea mariana | reverse complement strand
CAACAAAAGAACTAAGTGTTGAGGTGCGTATTAATAATTAAATTTTATTTTTAATATGCGTATATATGTAAAAAACATTTTGTTAAGCATATGCATATGCATAATAATACTCTATTATTGATAACATTGATAACTATTAAACTAAGTTTTCCTTGTGTAGGGATATTCTTGTGCAGAGGTGTGTAAGATATATGTATGCATACTATATGTCCGTGTTGAAGATGTGTAATTAACTTTAATTAAATTAATGATTTTTTTTTTTTTTGTAAGTTAGAATTTGTATTAGAACCTGCTAAGCAGTCAAAGTTACAACTGTCATGCTATCCCTAGAGGTTGTGGCAGTGTTGCCCAGGTGGGAAACCAATGTTGCTACATGGAAATTAAGGTTCACAGTATCCATGAAAAACTTGAAAAATGGTAAGAAACATGAAATGTAAAAACCTAGATCTAGTATGCCACGCAGGGCAAAAATCCTTTTTGCTAGACTGTCCATACCGAAAAAAAAAAAAAATGAAAAGAGATAAAACTGTAAATTCTTATATCTGAGAAGTCACACAGGTCAAAGAACCTATGAGATATACTATCTCGATGCATAAAAACATGGGAAACATGAGAAAGAAGAAGTTATCCAGAACTGGGGTTGAGCCTCTGCTCGTGCCTTAGGTCTTGTAAGGTGTCCCTTCTTAGGGCACCTGTGTCCGAAATAACTTTCCTGAGATCCTGAAGAAGATTCATCAAGAGTTCCTCATGACAAGTCCATTCTTCTTCCCTGTGTTGCATCTCCTTGATAGCTCCATTGACGTTCTCAATTTATCGCTTGATGGCATCCAAAGAGTCCTTGAGGGATTCCTTCCCAATGCAATGGGTGAAAATAGGAGAGGGCGAAGGGGGTGGAGGTAAATCAAAATATGAGGTGGGGGAGTCGAGAGAGGGGAAGGGGGAGGACAAAGAAGAGAAAGGGACTGATGGAATAGGGGGAGCGAAGGGTGGAGGAGGGGAGGTGAAGGTGATGGGATGAGATTTGGTATGAAGCCCATGGAGTTTCCATGGCTATTGAAACATTCAACTCGACAAGCATAAGGAGATGACAATGGAAGAAAATCTAGAGAAGTGGCCTGTTCGGGAGGGTGGTCCGTGAAGGTGGTGCAAGAGGAAGAAAGGGGAGGCTCCAAGGTGGAGGCATGCACAGAGTCTTGAGGTAATATTGGAAGAGTCTTCTTGCCTTATCCTCGCAAACCTATTCCTCTTGCAACGTACTAGGCCGCCCCCCATTTTGATTTACCAGAGATCAAGAAAAACAATGAAAACTAGAGATGGAGAATGTGATAGTTGTTGTTCGAAGGATAGGAATCGAGCCATAATCAAATGCAATAGTGGACCATAGGATGAGTGTTAGGCGTAGAGGGCCAAGAGCACCAAGGAAAATCGAGCTAGAGTCAAAAAAATAGACAATCAATAGGTTGAGGCTAAGACTCGGGAGGCCAAGATCTCAAATGAGTCATGGCTTTCAAAAATGCTGGCGTAAAATCGTTGAACCAGGAAGGATGATGGGACTAGGCTTGCGTCCAACCCATTACAATTATCACTCCCATGAACTAAAGCACCATACCATTAAACTGATCCAAATTCAATTGAATGCATAGGTGCATCGGACGAGGAGTTAAACACATGGATTAATGGTGGAGGTGAGTGCGGGTTGAGATGGCTCGAGGTGGCAAGAGATGCATCCATGTGTTTTCTTGTCTAGCCTTCCACTCGTCACGTCCGATATCACCCTATCTCAGGGATGGTCCTTGTTGTGAGCCATGTTTCTACATATGATCATGAAGGGGTGAGTGGGAGATGAGGTTGGAGAACAACAAAAGTCTCTTTCCTGTAGGTCTACCCCAAGGGTTGCCAACATATCTGCCACTTGATTTTCATTTCTTCGGATGTGGGAGGGAATAATTACCCACTGTGGCTGAATGATTGACTTTATTTTGATCATCCCATTCACGAGTCTCCAACTTGGGGAGATATTCTCCAGATCTGCACCATTTAGGAGATGAGAGAGGAGGTTAATGACTATTTGTGAATTGCCTTCTACTACAAGGAGATTTAGCCCTTGCTCTTTGGTTGCTTGCGGTCCTTTGAGCAATCCCCAAATTTCAACTGCATTGTTGGTGTTATGTCCCAAGTTCCCAGCTAAGATGTGGAGGATCTCTCTGTTGTTGTTGTGTATGGCTGCCCCATAACCTGCGAGTCCCATATTTCCCTTGTAGGCTCCATCGAAATTCATTTTGTGATACCCAACTTGCGGAGCCTCCCAATGGGAGGCATTGATCTTAGTGGTGTTACCTGGAGAGGGGGTCGAAAGAGAAGAGGAGAGATGGATTTGCAAAGTATTGAGGATGATGTGCTCATTTGTCGAGAAATTAAAATCATGATCCATCCAGGGGTGAAGGTTGATTGTTTCCTTTATGTTGGAATGGATTTTAGACCAAACTTCTTGCCAGATTCGGGAGGAATATTTGAATATTTTGCAATTCCATTCTTTCCAAATATTCCAAAGAATAAATCCAGGTAGAAGTTCCCAAAACCTGTTGAGGATGGGAGATTGGAAAATTGAATCTTTCCATCCCTCAATTGTTTCCCTAATACCTAGATGATTCCTATCCAAGGTTCTCATGATGCTAGCGCATTGGTCCCAAATATGCGAGCTGTAGGAGCAGAGATTGAGTAGATGATTCTGAGTCTCCTCCTTAGGACTACAAAAGTGACACTAGGAAGGGCCTGTAAATCCTCTTTTCATTAGATTTTCCTAAGTAAGGATGTTTTTTTCTTCGTTTACCAAAGGAAGGTGTTGATTTTAGGCCATAGATTTGCACCCCAGATTTTGTTCCAAACTTCTTCTTTTGGGAGGGAGTTATGTCCTGCGCTGAGACAATAAGATTCTTGTAGATTGAAGGTGCCAGTGTTGGAGTGGCCCCACCTTAGGATGTCCTTCCCTTGTTAGTTGAATATTCTCCTGGAGTTGAGTTGATCGAGCAGTGGTTGGAGGTTTACCTCAGGGGGGAGGTTCATCTCTTCGTGGGTGTTTTTCCATTTGTTCCAGGTGTCTCTATTTTCTTCTCGAATCCAGAATTCGGCTACTTTTTGGAGGCCTACACCTATCATTAAGGGAATAAAAGTACGCAGAGTGGGATCCTTTTCCAGGACCGGAATATGCTTCCAGGAGTCTCTCCTGAAGAGGTTCGAGGTCCCACCTTGAAGCTCCCAAAAAGTGTGATCCGTTATCATCCCCTTATTGTGCCTAGCCACATTCCAGATAAGAGATCCAAGGCACTGACCATTCCATTTGATTATTTCCTTTTTTGGTGTGGAAGGTGTGTGTTTTTTCCTCCAGAGACACGCCCAGAGGTCTTGCATCCTTTTTAACCAAATTTTTGCATCAAGGACTTTATTAAGGATAGAGGACTCTCTGAGTCTGAGTCCCCCTGCATGCTTTGTTATGCATATTTTTTTCCAATTGACCAGAGCCAATTTGTGTCCTTATTTGGTTCCCTGTCAGAGGAAGCTCCTTTGAATATTTCTTAAAGTGTTGAGGATAAAGCTTGGGGCCGCAAGCACGGATAAATCATAGATCGGGAGGGCTTGAAGGACAGGCTTGAGGAGGATGAGGTGACCAGGCAGATTGAAGGAGAGAAAAGTCCAACAGGAAAGTTTTTTCCTAAAGTTGGAAAGAAAATCTTCCGAGGAAATATTTCTTAAAAGATTATCAATTAGGGGAGTGCTAAGATACTTAGAAGGGAGGATGTTTCGGGTGAACCCCAAGAGTTGCATAATATGGCGTTGGATCTGGATGGGCGTGTTGAAGAAGAATATTTGGGATTTAGAGAGGTTTACTTACATGCCTGAAGCATCACAGAAGAGGTTGATCACGAAGCGAATTCAGAGATCTTCTCGGACTGTATGGATTCCCATTAATAGTATGTCATCCATGAATTAACTATGCGAAATGGGAAGAGAGATTCTATGGAGGCTGAGACCTGAGAGGGAGTGATTTGTGATGGTTTCTTTAATGGCTCGACTCAACCCTTTTTCCATTAAGATAAAGAGAAAGGGAGAAAGAGGATCCCCTTGTCTTATACCTCTAGAAGGACAGAATGGTTTGGAAGGGAAACCATTGACTAGGATGGAGAACAAGGATGAAGAGGTGAGATTGACAATCAAAGAGACCCAAGATGGATCAAAACCAAATGATAGAAGGGTTGATTTCAAGCAATTCCAACTAAGTTTATCAAAATCTTTGGAAAGAACCAATTTTAGAAGCACACTAGGAGACTTGGTCGAGTGAAGCGAGTGGATTACTTCGTGAGCCAGAATGATGTTGTCCAAGTTCTATTTTCCTTCCACATACCCTGACTGTTCCAAAGAGATGATGAAAGGTAGGATAGGTTTAAGATTCTTGGATATGACCTTCGTGATAAGCTTATAGATCACATTGCAAAGTGCAATGGGTCGGAAGTGAGTTGGAGAGGTTACATTGTTCTCTTTTGGAATGAGAGTGATGAAGGTGGCGTTGAGGGTCTGTAGGACCTGCCCATATTTTCTGGAATCCTTTATAATTTCCCAAACTTCTTCATGAATGATATCCCAGCAATGATGGAAGAAGTCCGAAGTAAACCCATCGGGTCCAGGGGATTTTCCTAGAGAAGTGTCCCTGAGGGCTTGATCAACTTCTTCTTGGTTAATAGGACTCATCAAGACCTTGTTTTGTTCTTTGGTGAACACCCTTGGAATATTCTTGAGTATTGAGTTGATAGCTTGAGTGCGATCTATAGGGGGTTCTGTAAGAAGTTTCTTGTAGTAAGACAATAATTCCCTTTCTATGTCTGTGTGCTTTTAGATTTCTGTGTGATTTTTAGATTAGTGAGTCGGCATTGAAGCATCGATCTGTGGAAAAATTTGGTGTTTCTTTCTCCCTCTTCGAGCCATTGGATACATGATTTCTGTCTCCAGATAATTTCTTCATGCGTCTGTCTTTCAACCAGCTGATTGTTGAGAAGGGATTATTTCTCCTTTAGAGAATCAGTGAGGCCTTGTGTTCTGATCTATTGTTGAAGGTCTTGAATTTGTTGGTTGAGGATTTCTTGAGCATGGAAAATGTTTCCAAAAGTCGATTTATTCCATGACTTTAATTGTTTCTTGAGGTTTTTTAGCTTCTGTTGAAATTTGTACATAGGAGTGCCTGTTGTGATTGTTCCTTCTTTCCACCAAAGTTTTATGTTGGCTTGAAAGTCTGGGTGTGTCAACTAGAATTTTTCAAAGAGAAAGGGTCTGTTGCCTGGGGTGCCACTCATGTTTATCGATAGGAGTATTGGCCAATGATCTGATCCTGGAGTGTCGATCACAGTGGCATTCCAGGAGAGGTCATCCAACATGAAGGGTTCCAAGATTAAGAAGCGTTCTAATCTGCAGGAGAAAATTTGTGTCCTCGAGCGTCTATTGGACCAAGTGAAGGGTCCATTGTCCATTTCTATGTCAATGATATTCAGTAGACCAATGATTCAGTACAATTCCTCACTGTCATTTCCGAGTCTACGCGTGCCCCATTTCTTTTCCTCCATGCCTATTATCATATTGAAATCTCCCCCAAGGATCCATCGATGATTTCTGATATGATTAGCAATCCATTCCAAATGATGGAGGAAGGCTTTCTTGTCTCCTCAGGTTGCAGGGTCGTAGACATTCATGATAAATCATGGCTTGTTTGAGTTGATGAGTTGGAAGGAGGATGTGATGGTCTAGTTGGAGGTGAAGAAGACTTCCATCAGTACCATGGCAGGGTTCCAGAGTAAGGCTTACCCTCCTACTACACCTTTTGCATCAACTTAAACTAAATTAGCTTGTTTCCAACTTTTTTTAAGTATTTGAGAAGCTTCCTCTCCCACGCATTTAGTTTCTTGTAGGAGAAGAATGTTCGGTTGTTCCTTCATTATCCTTTCCCAGAGAAATCCTTGCTTGCTTCATGCATTGAGACCCCTTATATTCTAGGATAACATATTCATGAGGAAGAGGAGGGTTGGAGGGGAGGAAATTTTTTCGAGATCAGGTGGATCTGGACCGAGTTCACTAGGAAATTTCCCACATATTGAATGACTTGATGCTTTGGTTTTCTATCCCTTTTTTCTCTTATTTTGTGGGTTTGCACTGTTCATTCTAGCTTCCTTTTTGTATACCTAGATTTGGATTGGCTCGGGCTAATCCTCTTGTTGTAGAGTTGAGGAAAAATTTGTGGACTTTGCGTAGCTGATCCGGTGGTATGGTGTAGAGCTATTGTTTTTAGTAGGCTTGTTCTAGGTGTACCATATCTATTCATGCTAGCTCATGGTCTTCTAGATCTAGGTCAAGGTCTCCAATTTATGCCCCTAGATTAGCAGCGAGGGAGGTCTCTGAGTTGGGGATTTGAGTGGATCTAGGGGTAGAAAGGATGGGGTTTGAAGAAGCCTATACTTGCGCTGGGATTGATGGGTTTGTCAGGGGTTCAAAGGGAATGATGGGATTTTCTGATGGGGTCTGAAGGGCTTCGAAAGAGTTACTAGTTGAGGGTCCAAAGGGGAATTTTGGAGGAGCTCTTTTGGTTGGATTCCTGGGGTGTTCCGTGACCTGGGTGAAACCATCCTTGGTTTTGTCAGGATCCTCAAGATTAGATTTTCTAGGGTTATTTAAGGGGAATTCACGGAATAGATGGACATTCTCGTGGAATTTCCAGCATTGAAAGGGGATGTTCTCACAATCCAATGTTTGGGACCATTCTTCGCCCAGGTAGTCCAAGGTAATGGCTCCACAGAGTGGTTTGGAGATATTTAAGTAAACACAAATTCGTGCATAAGTAGTGTACCTTCGTTGTTTTGTTTCCTCTGAATCTTTGACATAGATGCCAATCGTGTTTTCGGTGCCTACGAGTATTTCTTCTAGCCAGAACTCTTGAGGTAGCAAGTACAGTCGTAGCTAGATCGGTGCATGCATGAATTCCTCCTTCTCTGGGCTAAACGTTTTCGTCCAAAAATGAAGGAAAAGACCTATCGAGTTGTAAAAGTACAGGCCTCCTTCAAAGATTTGGTTTCTTTCCTCCAGGTTATTTAGGATGATAGTGAAGAAGCCTTTTGATCCAAGTTGGAGGTTAGTGTCCCTTGGGATTCCACCAATGTTGAATCCATTTAACTAAATCTTATTCTAATGGCCATAGTCCCATAAATTTTCCTATCAGGGTGAAATACCTCATGTATTGTTTTTGGTCTTCTATCCTTGGAGAGATGATAGTATATTTGGGTGCTACAAGAGCCTGCAGAATGAATTTTCCTAGTTCCCAGGTGCAAGTCACTTTTGGATGGTTTGATTCAGGGTCTATCTCCATAGGTTTCTCCTTCAACATATCATCCTCCCAAAGGATGTTTTTCAGTTCCTCTGAAAGCTCAAAGAGAAGACGTTTGAAGTGCTTGAAGCCCTACTTAGGGGAGATTAAAGAGTTGTAAGAGGGGCCAAGGGCCCCCCCTTCCTCGATCTCCATGGCCACAACAAGGACTCAGGGAGGTGTGTGTAGGAGGTTCGATATTGGAACCCTAGCAGAGCCGCGAGTTTTTCCATGATTAACTTTGATTAAATTAATGATTAAATTTTATTTTTAATATATGTATATACATAAAAAAATATTTTGTTCATCAAATGCATATGCATAACAATATTCTATTATTTATAACATTGATATCTATTAAACTAAGTTTTCTCTATGTGGGGATATACCTGTGTCGAGATGGGGAAGTTGTATGTGTGCAGACTATATGTTTGTGCTGAAGATGTATAATTAACTTTTATTAAATTAATAAATAATTATTAATCTTTTAATTATTTGTATAGGACTATATTAAAAAAAAAAATTACACCAATTAACTAATATCATTATCAAATATGGTGTTATAAAATTTTGCCATACTTTCTATCTTTTACGACCATTTCAATCACTTACAAAAAGAATTACATCGTTTTTCATGTATTTTATTTATTAAGTGTTCGTTGTGCGGGGATATACCTATGTGGAGGTGTGGAACCTATACGTGTGCGTACTATATGTCTGTGTTGAAGATGTATTTATTTACTAAGTGTTCGTTGTGTGGGGATATACATGTACGAAGGTGCGAAAGCTATATATGTGTGGACTATATGTCTGTGCTAAAGATCTATAATTAACTTTTATTAAATTAATAATCAAATTTTCTTTTTAATATACGTATATACATAAAAAACATTTTGTTATGCATATGAATAACAATATTCTATTATTGATAACATTGTTAACTATTAGACTAAGTGTTCATTGTGCGTGGAGATACATGCGCAAAGGTGTGGAAGCTATATGTGTGCGGACTTTATATATGTGTTGAAGATGTATTTTATTTACTAAGTGTTTACTGTGTGGGAATATGCCTGTGCAGAAGTGAAAAAGCTATATCTATGCAAACTATATGTCTGTGTTGAAGATGTATAATTAACTTTTATTAAATTAATAATTAACTTTTATTTTTAATATATGTATATACGTAAAAAACATTTTGTTAAGCATATGCACATGGATAACAATATTCTATTATGGATAACATTGATAACTATTTGACTAAGTTTTCGTTGTGCAGGGATATACCTATTCAAAGGTGTGAAAGTTATATGTGTGTGTACTATGTGCCTGTGTTGAAGATGTATAATTAAATTTTATTAAATTAATAAATAATTATTAATCTTTTAATTATTTGTATAGGACTATATTAAAAAAAATTAAAATCATTTTTACACCAAATAAGGACATCATTATCAAATACTATGTTATAAAATTTAGCCATAATTTCTATCATTTATTTCCATTTTAATCACCTACAAAAATGACTACATCATTTTTTATATATTTTATTTAATAAGTGTTTGTTTCCCGGGGATATACTTGTGCAGAGGTGCAGAAGATATATGTGTGTGAACTATGTGCGGTGATATACCTATATGGAGGTGTGGAAGTTATATGTGTGCATACTATATGTCTATGATGAAGATGTATTTTATTTACTAAGTATTTGTTGTGCGAAGATATACCTGCGTTGAGGTGTAGAAGCTATATATGTGCAGATTATATTCTATTATTGAGAACATGAACAACTATTAGACTAAGTGTTCGTTATGCTAGGATGTACTTGTGTAGATGTACGGAAGCTATATGTGTGCGGACTATATGTCTATGTTGAAGATGTATAATTAAATTTTATTTTTAATATATGTATATATGTAAAAAACATTTTTTAAGCATATGCATAAAAATATTATATTATTGATAACATTGATAACTATTATACAAAGTGTTTTTTGTGCGGGGATATACCTGTGTGAAGGTGCAGAATCTATATGTGTGTGGACACTTTGCATTGGTTACCATCCATCCTAACCTCCAAACGTTTTACATGTCTTCCTGCATAAGCTAACTTCCCATTGAACACTTCACTTATTTACATTGCTTAGAGCATATGCTAATCTCTGCATTGAACACTTCACTTATTTACTAAGTTTTACTATACATTGAACACTTTACCATTTTGCTTATTTTTACAAAGTTTAATGCTAAATATTTTTACTCCAAACACTTTACATTGCTTCCCCCATATGCTAACCTCCCCATTGAACATTTCACTTATTTACTAAGTTTTACTCCACATTGAACAATTTGTTTTTTTGTTTTTTTTTACAAAGTTTTATGATAACTATTTTTATTTGTTTTCTTGTCGTTCTCATGTTTGTATAAAAGATAATTCTATTTTTCTTTATTGTATGAATTATATTTTGACAAACACTATTCATTATGTATGCATTTAGTTATATTAAGTTTCAACAGGGACTGCACTTCCATGCATCCCTTGTTGAATTAAATTATTGTGCATAAAATGATTAATTATGACGAAGTCATGTATATAGGAAGAGATTTTTCTTGAAACCTATCAACCAATGCCACCCAATGTCCTAAAACCTACCAACCAATACCACTT
>JASDQU010027983.1:4749-17730 GCA_032191745.1 Picea mariana | reverse complement strand
TCCCATTGAACACTTCACTTATTTACATTGCTTAGAGCATATGCTAATCTCTGCATTGAACACTTCACTTATTTACTAAGTTTTACTATACATTGAACACTTTACCATTTTGCTTATTTTTACAAAGTTTAATGCTAAATATTTTTACTCCAAACACTTTACATTGCTTCCCCCATATGCTAACCTCCCCATTGAACATTTCACTTATTTACTAAGTTTTACTCCACATTGAACAATTTGTTTTTTTGTTTTTTTTTACAAAGTTTTATGATAACTATTTTTATTTGTTTTCTTGTCGTTCTCATGTTTGTATAAAAGATAATTCTATTTTTCTTTATTGTATGAATTATATTTTGACAAACACTATTCATTATGTATGCATTTAGTTATATTAAGTTTCAACAGGGACTGCACTTCCATGCATCCCTTGTTGAATTAAATTATTGTGCATAAAATGATTAATTATGACGAAGTCATGTATATAGGAAGAGATTTTTCTTGAAACCTATCAACCAATGCCACCCAATGTCCTAAAACCTACCAACCAATACCACTTCAGGTCAATATCACCTCTACATCATGTACTTACCTATAACCTATCCTTTGTTGTCTGTCATCTGTCACCTCTCAGTTACCTATCACCTATACTTTGTTGTCTGTCACCTATCATATATCCTTTATTGTCATTCCATCTCTTGAACTTTGAAAATAATGAGTGTTGAATGTAGTGAATGTAAATCTAGCGGTTGTACTACAACAGTCCATCTAATGTAAATCTAACTTTGATCCATCTAATGTAAATCCAACGGTTGTATTGTAGTAGTCCATCTGTTACCACCACCTCCTCCTTTTAGGAATTAAATATCTACCATGGGTGTTTGCTTTCAAACTAAAATATTTTAAGATAACGAAGGGACTAAGATTGGATCTGATGGATTAGCAAGCATAAGTTTCTCTTCCAATGAAGGGGTTCATTGTACTCTCTTTTCTACTACTTCTGCAATGTGTATGTGTCCACAACGTGGCACAGAGACCACAAAACTATGGATGCGATAATATTAATAAATTCTCGTTGATGATCTCTAGAGAAGAATCCCATGTCCTCTGCCTCCTTTGATGTTTGTTCGAGGTTGTCTGGATTTGAACTTCCATGTGTCTTTAAAGAAATCCTCCTTATTCTACTAGTTTTCAAAGCAATGGGGGGATTTGACAGTACTCCTCAGTCTACTGGTTGTCAAAGCAATGAGGGGATTTGACAAGGAGCTTCACTACTGGCTCCTCACTACACAATTTTTGTATGGCAATTCCTAGGGAAAATCCCAAAGCCGTTGCAACATGTATTGCCACAAGATTTCCTACTTGGATATATTTGCATTTTAAATATTATTAGCATATCTATTATAGTTTAGCAACAAGGATGTAAAATCTAAAGACATTTTATACATATTTTGAGGCTTGCCTTTCCTTCACACTCCCATGAAGCTTGTAATAATCAGGAAAGCCTTCCAACCTTGCATTCTCACGAATAGAGAGGACGCGATCTTGCTCATGATGCAAAATGACATGTAGAAACAACATATGTTGTTTTCAAATAAATTGCAACTTATAAAAGAGGCATGGCATAAAAAAAATAGACAATGTAAAAAGGTTGAGCCAACAAACCATTGGTATACTATTGATCTTGACAAAGTATTAATCCATTCATAGTTCAATTGTCAATGTTGTTTTTCCTACCCAAATGGAATAAGTTTCAGATGGATGAGGATAATTCATGTTATGGGTGATTGAAGAAAACAATTCCTTTCTTTGCAGTGCCTCCCTTAGAGCATGTTTCACAAAGCACTTCCAAAAATAATTATAATTAAAAAAGAGTAAAAAGTTTGAGAAGATCCGACAAACCTCATTGTAAGGTTTGGCCCTAGTGATTAAATTTGGCACAATTTCTTCCCACCATAATAATACCGATATAGATAACTATGCCTTTTTTTTAAAATATTGTACGAAGAAATAGAAAATAAAGAATGAAGAAGTTGAATAGTCATTTGTTAGGTTGTCATCTCTTCAAATCCACCATAACCATGGTAACTTGGATACCTTGCGCAATCGCCATATTTTTCAGCAGCAACAATTGAGGGAGAGTCATCTTGGCCCTTTTCCTGAAGAACGGTGTGACTTCTGTATGGTCAACCCAACAAACATTTCCTAGCAACCTCACACATGAATTTGTTGGAGAGAAAGTCCCAAAGCCCATAGCTTGGTAGAATTAGCCATTCGTCTTTATTGCTTTGGACATTGATCGTGACCTCCACCATAGAAATGACACAGGGCTTTCTGTATTTGTCATTGCATGCAAAGTGTCAGGTGGATACTTTAACCCTATGTAAGATAATAATAAAAAAAACTCCTAAAGTAATTAGTGACTAATTATTATAGGTCATAATACTTTGTAAATTATTGTCCCTACATACTATACACTATAAGTATTATTAATAGGATATCCTAATATCATTATTAGCCAAGTCATGATATGTTAACTATATGTATCAATAACATAATTATAATATATCAATATTAAGTCAATATGGTTAATTCTAATAGTGTTATGGCTTGGGTTAGAGCTTGATTTCCTTAGTATATTTTTCTTCTCTGTAGCTCAGTCCTTCTCATCAATACCCTTCGACTGTTGTGCATTACCATAATATTAGACATCCATCATTGAGATCGATACAAGAACAACCACATAGATTATTTGTTGAGATACATCGCCACCCACCCAATGACGTCTCCACCAATGAATAAACCATCTCAAACACCATCTTTTACCTATACAAGTTGGATGAAATATTGACGTGGGCATAAAGTACCTATCGAAACTAGGGTTTTCTAAATACTTTGGGGCATGCATGACTCGAAGGCTAAGAAGGAACAACCATCACTTGAATTACAATATATGAACCATATATTTTAATATTGCTTGTACCTATTATTGAATCCACTCACCGTGCCCCAACAACGGAAATGGGTCGTATGATACCATTTCTGATCTTTCTTAGACATCTTTTCCATAGAGTAAAAGTATCTCTCTATGTCTTAAGAGTCAAAGCGCTTTTTTGTGGGCTTCACTTGCTTCTTTATCCAATTATTTTTTTGTAATATGGGATTTTCTTTCACATTAAGTACTTAAATATCATGTTTTCTATTTTAAAGAGGAATTTTTTTACGGATATGATATTAAATATGAGTACATAATACATCTTGGGAAATTTCATGAATGAGAGTCTTCTTACATTAAAAAAAAACAAGTCATATTGATATTAAAGATTTTAAATTAATTGTTAATTTGTAATTCATTATTCATTATTATTATTTTTGTTGTGATAACTATATAGCAATGGATTCACAGTTGAATGTTATTATTTCATTTATCGTATCCTTGTAACGTTGTGCAAGCGTTGTACAATGTGTTGAAATGAAAGTGATTAAGTCAAGGTCGAAATAATTTCATATATAAATAACAAGCTATTTTCCTGTGAACAACTTCTCAAACTGACTGCTCTCACTTTTATAATCTAAGTGTCAATTCAGGGAGACTTGTTTGATTTTACCAAATCAAATTTACATCCATGGGATGTAATTATGAAGCCAACTTGAAGTGAACTTAGCTATCAAGTTATCTTATCTACATTAATATTCATTAGACAATGCCTCCTTATTTTCTCGTCCCTTATGTACAAAAATATTGTTGGGGTTGTTCTTCGGTAAGGCATTTGCATAGATCATCTCTACCATATTTCTTGATTTGATCTTAATATTTGAGATTTACTCTATATTACGAGGTTAATGAGCACTAATATTTCTTTGTTAACACATGTTTCAATATGTGACACCTGCCAAAATCCCTTTTGAATGTTTTCTATTTTAATTTATTAACTTAGACATGTGACAATATGTGACACCTTCCAAAAGACCTTTTGAAGGGGTAAATTACATCTGTATAGATGATCAAATCGGTGACCCATGAAATACAAAAGAGATAATCAAATATATTTAATCAATATCACAAGCATTGCACTAAGATCCATTCCAAAAATATACCATTAATCAAGTTACTTGGGTTTAATTCAAGAATGGAATTAAGATCCATTCAACATGTATCATATATTCCATGAATCAAGTTACTCCCATTTAATATTGACATATATCCCCATTCATTGCCGTACTAGATTTGTAATAAACACTTATTTTCTTGTAATCCTCACTGAATCAATGTATTTATGAAATAAATTTTTCTTCCAAAGTTGTGTGATCTCCAATATTTGTGTTGTAATTAGTGATTAGAACCACACTCACTTTCATTGGTCATGTAAAAGACCAGGACAATTCTTAAACAAATATCTTTGAATACAATTTATATCTAGCAAACATTGCAATCCACAATACAATATGTATTAGACAATTTACAGTGTTAATAGAAAAATATCATTATACTCACAGAACCATCATTATAGAAATTGTAAAATGGATTAGCTATAGCATTACAAAATCTGCATAATTTAGTATAGTAATTGAAAGTTATTTGTAAAGTTAATTGATTTGTACAAAAAAAAATTATATTCTTTTAATTATTTTGAAGAGATAGCTTATACACACTAGAAATGCATAAATTAATGATAGTTGTAGACCAAATTTAAGCATTTGACTATTTTGTTGTTCTAAATATTAGGCTGCACAAATATTTGGGTGTCTTTCTAAAGTATTTTACTATTATGGTTAAATGGTAAAAAAATTGAATGTTGATGTTTGTTTGGTTTTTTGTGTTTTTTAAAGTGTTTACTATTATAGTTAAATAGTAAAAAAATTGACTATTGATGTTTGCTTGTTTATTTTTTGGGAAATGTGGTATGAAATTATAGTTGAATATTTTATATTATAATATCTTGAAATATATATATATATATATATATATATATAACAACTCTCATTAAATTACATTGTTTAAGACATATTTTTTCGGTATGTGTTACTTGTCATAATTAAGCATAACATATTGTATATAAAATGTATTAATGTGACTAAGCTTTATGTTACTATTTTCATTGCCTTTTTTAATAAGAAGAGTCCTCATTTTGCAAATTGAGGTAAAACTCTTTTGGAACCATATAAAAGTGTGTTGAGATAGAGTCAATATCGTGGAACCATGTAAAAATGTGATGAAATAGAGGTTGCTCGTATAAAAATTTTGATTTAAAGATTTTTGGCATAAATATTTATGTTTATGGATTCCGTCATAGTCTAAATGTTTTACAAAATGAATTTTTTTAGTGATATTTTTTAGGGGACATTTGTTCAAAATCTGATAAGAAATTGTTAGATCTGCATACTTGAGTGATTATTTCTATGTAATTCTAGTGCCCCAAGAGTTTTTCAGCACGCTGAATTCATTTTTACATTTGGAAATGGATTTTAAAGAACAAAAAATAGTGAGTGCAAATTTATATTTAAGGGAAAAAAATCATTTAGTAGAACAGTTAGACAACCCCTATGGATTTGTAACTTGTCTTGTCTTGGAATTAAATATCTTCATTTTTGGATTTTTAATTTTTCATGAAATCAAATATTTTTATTTCAAAAATTGTAAATTGTTTTGTCTTGGAATTAAATATCTTCATTCTTAGATTTTTAATTTGTCATGAAATCAAATATTTTTATTTCAAAAATTATAAATTGTCTGGGAATTAAATAGTGTATTTTTTTTTCATATTTGTAATTTTTCTTGGAATTATATATATTTAATTTAAAATTTGTAATTTGTCTTAGAATTAGATATCTCATATATGTAATTTGTCTTGGAATTAAATATATTTATTTTCAAATTTATCCTAGAATTAAATATTTTTATATTTAACTAGATCTACTTTATTAATATATGGATGTTTATTTTATTATTTTATTTTTTTAACTAAAAAAGGTATTTTTATTGATGAATCATCATTACATGGGAGGAGTTTCTCGCATAATCTATGTACAACAATTTTCATTCTTACAATGATATGAGGAGAGAAAGAGTTCAAACTACAGGATGGGGGTCCACTGGGGGTCTTCGTCATTTTTGTTTAGCACACCTAGTGGTAAGAGGCAACCTATATTTTCCTTTGTATTTGCTTCCTTGTTCGTTCCACACAAGATGTGTAATAAGAGAGAGTAGGAGAAGTCTTTCAGTACTTGTCGAATCCTTAATAGAGTCTTGTTGATGACTGGGTTACCAAGCTCGTCATTAGTGTTTAAGATTTTTATCAGGATTTTGAAGTCTCCAAAGACTTGTATTTCTTTTATGCCATTTTCACGTGCTATTTGGCAAGCTTTGAGTAACTCGAGGATTTCAGCTTGGTTGTTTGTTCTCTGTCCTAGACCCCAATTGAAGTTGTCTTGTCGAGATCAATCCGAGGAGTAAATCACTTTGCCTACTCCTACTGCATCGAAAAAAACTGAGGCTATGCCTTTCCTCCTCCACCGGTCTTGAAAGACTGCATCCTTGTCTCGCAGACGCCAACCTGGGGCGAGATAGGGGAGAATAGAGATTTGTTTTCTATCTCGGTAGGTGAAAGTGTCGATCCATTTATTTTCTGCAGGAAGGAGAGTTTTTGCATTCTTGAAGGAGTAGTGTGCCACTGTTTCGAGAAGTAGAGATTTTACTTTCATAACTACCGAAGGGGGGGAAGGCAACTTATTGTTAAAGATCTTATCGTTTTTGGCCAACCATAGTTTCCAGCAAATGTATTTAGGGATGGCCTGCCAAATTCTTTTCCAGTTTGGACTGCTTTGTATCTCTTGAGGGTAGCGTGCCTTCTAAGAGGAAAATAAATTTACCAATGAGATCTAGTTCGAAGTTGTGACACTGAGGCCTTGGAGAGATATCTTCCATACTTCTTAAGCAAATGAACAGTCCACAAAAAGATAATCTGTTGTCTCCAGGGCATTACAACACATAGGCCATATGTGGGGACGAATGATGCCTCTTTTTGTTAGATTTTCACCTATCAAAAGTTTCTTGTGCATTAGAATCTAGTAGAAGAAGTTTACTTTCGGTAGTCCAAGGGGGTCCCAGACCTACTTCCAGAGAATTGTTGAATCAGAAGGAGCTTGGGGGGTTTGAAGTGAGATGTATCCTTGAGAAACCGAATAAGAGTCGGCCTTGCCCCATCCCCATTTATCTAGCAAGAGTAGATGTACTGGAGTTGAATCCGTCAGTACTTCCAGGAGGGTCGATTTCTGCCTTTGCAAGTAATCTGGAATGCGTGAGAGGTCCAATGCTTTCTAGTTTCTTGAGGTGTCCCACATAGAGATGTCTGCAAGTTTGGTAAATCAACATTGGGAGAGCCACTCATGAATTCCTTTAAGTTCATCTGAGACGTTGAGGGGCGCATTGCCCATGATGTTGTCTTGCCAGAACATTATATTTTTCCCATTCCCTAGGATTCGATAGAGATGCTTTTGGAAGGAGGGTAAGCCACGACAGTAAAGGTTCCAAATTTGAGTGCCTTTGGGTGTGCTTTCTGCTTGGAGATTTATTAGAGGGACGCCATCAAGGTATTTCTTCCTTAAAATATTTCTTACAGGATGCCTTCGATTTGCATATAGGTTCCAAAGGATTTCCCCCCCTAGAGCCATATTTGCAAGATCAGGGTCTCTTACCTGAAGGCCACTATTAGAGTGAGGGCATTTGACCATTTCCCCAATGACCAGGTGGTATTTCTTATTATTACCTTTGCCTCCTCACCAAAGAAAGTATCTGATCATCTTTGTAATCTGTGACATGATCACCTTTGGAGCAAGAAGGAAGGAGGCTTGATAGAATGGTAAGGAGGACAAGATCAATTTTATGAGGGTGAACTTCCCTTTGTTTGTGAGCCACTGTCCACCCCAGGCTATGATTTTTGCATTGAAATTGCATATGGTTTCTATCCACAACGAAGACTTGTTGGGCCCCAAAGTTAGGGGGAGTCCAAGATACTTTGTTTTTTCCCATGAAGCGTAGCTCGAGAACCCCAGGTATTGGGCAATTTTATGGATTGTTTGTTGATTTACATTCCATCCATACACTACACTTTTCCTTTTATTGATGAGCACTCTGGAGATACTGCAGAAGCCTTGAAGAATTTGGCTGAAGTTTTTTGCAATCTTTATGGAAGCTCCTCCCAGCATGAGGGAATCATTTTCAAAGAGGGCATGATTGATTGGATCAAGGCCCTTCGTTAGTCTAATTCCTGGGACTGAGCCAGTATTCTTTCAAGTAGTCAACTTCCTAGTTAAAGTGTCTTCCATTAAGATGTACAGGAAGGGGGCCAGAGGGAAGCCTTGCCTTAATCCCTTTGAGGCTTGAAAGTAATTTGATGGTCTTCCATTCACTAGGGGGGATATCCAAGGCTTTTCGATGTAAGATTTGATCAGTTTAAAAAAATATGGGCATAAACCAAAAGAAAGAATGACTTTATAAAGGAAGGAGAGGTTTAACCTGTCGAAAGCATTTTCCATGTCAATCTTTATCAACATCCCTTGCTCTTGTCACTGGTGACTGGAGTGCATGGCTTCTTGAACTTGTATTACATTGTCGAGAATATGTCTTCCTTTGACGAAACCACCTTGCATGGGGGAGATGAGGCTTTCTAGCAGAGGCTTTATTCTGTTTGCTAGGAGTTTGGACAGAATTTTGTAGGAAGCATTGCAGAGTGAGATGGGCCTGAATCTTTCAAAGGAGCTTGGGTTAACTTCTTTGGGAATTAAATCTAGGAAGGTGGAGTTGGTGTTTCCCCCTACCTTGGCTCTTTTATGGAAATCTCTAATCATCCTTTGCAGGTCTATCTTGATTATATCCCAGCAAGCTCTATAAAAATGGATTGAGAAACCATCTGGCCCCGGGGCTTTGTCAGGCTCCATGGACCAGATGACATTGCAAATTTCTTCTTCAATAAACAACTTCATGAGACCTGCATTTTCATCCTTGCTTACTAGAGAGGGTATGTGTGAGAGGTAGTTTGAGATAGTATCTTCGCAGCCAGAGTCTTCTTCTTGGTATAGGCTTTGAAAGAAATTTTTTGCTGCCTCTTTGAGTGGTTCAAAACCCTTGTGTATCGTTCCATATGAGGACATAACTTCAGAAATGTGGTTGTGGGAAAGGCGGGCTTTGCATTGCATGTGAAAGTAGGAAGTGTTATGATCTCCAACTTTTATCCACAAGCTTCAAGACTTGAGCCTCCAATATTCTTCTTCTTATCGAAATGCATGAAAAGTTTTATGTTGGACAATTTGTTCTTTATCTAGATCTGTTTTGAAAATGGCAATGGACTCCATTTTCTCTTGCAAGTCTGATAGTTGATGGACTGCCTCTTGTTTGAGGCTAATGGGGTTGATGATGGGTTTTTTAACCCAAGCTTTCAGTGCATGTTTTGTTTCCTTTAATTTATGCTCCCACACAAAGCTTGGAGACCCTGAGATAGGAGAGGACCATGCAAATTGAACAGTTTCCAAAAAGCTCTCCTTATCTATCCAAAGGGGGATGAACCAGAAAGGAATTGGGCCCATATTGTCTTCTTCTTCTAGTTTCAAGAGGATAAGTGTGTGATCATAAGTCATCTTTTGGAGGATCTTGGTAGAGATTATACTTCTTTTTTGTAGAAATGAGCTTTAGATTAAGAATCTGTCCAGGCATGTAGAGATGTGATCAACCCCTAATCTGTTATTTGTCCAGGTGTAAATTCCTTTCGAAGGCTTGAAATCAAGGAGGTCCCATTGATGGACTAGCTCCTCGATGAAGGGGAGCATTTGGTCTTTGCCATTACCGCCTCCTCTCTTTTCTTTCATATCAAATACTAAATTTAGATCCCCAGCTAGCATTATGTTTGAGGGAGAGAAGATCTCTAAAAAATCTGATAATGATTGCCAACAATCTTTCTTTTCAGAGTATAGGACAGGTACATAAAGATTGAAGAGTGAAAGAGAAAAATTACTTGAAGTATGTCAGAGTTTAGTGAAGATCCAGTGTTGGGTCTCGAAAGAATCTTCTAAATGAAACTTGTCATTCACCCACAAGGTTGCGAGGCCACAAGAGGAACCTCTTGCGTTGATGGCTTTGCAAGCATTTTTCTTCCATTTTTGTTTGTTGATTTCAATAAGAGTGTCCCCTTTAACTTCGTTCTCTTGGAGTAGGAGGATCTCGAGAGGGTCGATTTTCAGTAGGTCTTTGACTGCTTTGGCATTCGATGGATTCCCCAAGCCTCTGCAATTCCAAGAGACTATACGCATTATTTACTAGGGTTGAAATGGGAAGGCCCTCCCTTGGGGGGCCTTGTTCTGGTATTTCTTCCAATGAACATCTCAATGGTGGATTATCTTCCTTGCATTTTTTTCCTCTCCGCTTCTTCTTCTCTTTCTTCTTTGTGGAGTTTTCTCCCTGCTCTTTTTTAGGGTCTCTCGAAAGACTCATCCTTCGAAGATCCAGAGTTTTCTGGGGGTTTCATTTTTATTATTTCTGCGTAGGATGGGGAGGAGGAGGTTCTGATTGGGGAGCCAGATTGGGATACCTCACCATTGTTTTTTTCCTACTGTTGGAGGGAGGGTCTATTGCTCAAGTTCTTCAATCACTGGATTAGATATTTATGAAGGGTTGTTGAGGATTTCGAAGGGGTTTTTAGGAGCCTCTGGGATTGGAGGGGTTGATCTTTCTTCCCCAAGGGATTTCTCTAGAATGAAAGCGCCATGCCCTTTTGATGCCCCTTTCCCTTTGAATCTGTTATTGTTCTTTGACGGGGCTACTTTCTGGACCTGTGTCCATTGTTCACCTTTCGAGATCTCCCCCTCTTCTTCTACATTCTTTTTTCAATGCCTGGCGAAGTGTCCATAGCCATGGAAATACCTGCATTTGAATGGAAGTTGTTCGTAATCTAGTTCTTAGATGTGAGACTAGTTTGCGACCTTTAGTTGAATGGCTTTTGGAGGCCCCACCTCCAGATCTACTTTGACGGATATCCTGGTGCAGGAATACTGATCCTTTCTATCTGCTTTGTCAATGTATTTTCTGAGACTTTTCCCAATGGATTCCAGAGACTTCGGATTCCAGCAATGTAAGGGGAGGTAGGGGAGGCGCACCCAGACCAGTACGGCTAAGGGCACATCTTGTGTCGGATCAAAGTATGGCAACAATTTGTTCAGGTACAAACCCTAAGGGCCCATAAAGTATGGTTCATTCCTGTTTTATGTCCTCTGTTTTGTCAAAGACAAAAGTGTAGAATTCCCTGCCGACGAGATGGATTTTGATGCCTTCTTTTACAAGGGGGCTCCAGTTCCTCTGAACCCATGCATCTACAACTTTGGAAGAGGGCCATAGGCCTGTGAACTGGCCGATGAGTCCCTGTTTAGCAAGGTTCAAAGCAGATCTGCATGTTTCTTCTGCTGGGAGGGCGACTGAGGGAATACTATTTAGTTTTTGACAAACTTTTCCTGCATCTCTGAGGCAGTTCTTTTGCTATTGGCTGCGCCTAGTTTTTTTAAAGCTTCTATCTCAGGAGGGAGAGGTGGGGGCAGAGCCTCAAGGCCCCCTCCCGGGGCCATGGCGTGAGGGCAGGGGAAGGGACGCACTAGGTGCACGTGCAGGTAGCCTCCTGGAGCGTGAGTGTGTGATGTTTATTTGTTTTTTTAGTCAATAAAAAATATGGCAACTAAGAAACACTTATTTTAAAGTTTTTTTCATATAGAAATAAATTTTTAAAGTTCTAAAGTTAGTAAGTATTTCCTTACCCTTCATAAGATTAGAGAAACCAAATTGATTTCTTGATCATCATCCTATCTTAACAATCTTATATTTGATTTAAAATAAATTCAGAGTTTAAAAATCATACATTTAATTAAATAATTTAACCTAGAATATATATCAAGTTCTTGAGTATGAAGATTTACACTCTCTCTTTTCAAGACTTATAATATTTTCAGAATTTGAGAGTTGTTATAAGAGGTCTTCATCAAAATAGTGAACCAGCCTCAAATATAATCATTTTAATTGTAATATTTTTATAATTCCAAGTAACAACATTAATATGAAAACTCCCTTCAAATTATTTTGGAATTTCCATTGACCTACTTAAAGAATATACTCAAATAATCATAAAATATATATATATATATCAACTATTTATTTTGAATAATTAACTAATATATAATATATTAAGTGATTAATAAATAATATCTTAATTAATTAACAATATTAATTATCTATATATTCTTCTACCTTAATTATAATATATAGTATATTATCAATTATTATTTAATTAGCTACCAAACATATTTGATATTTTAAACAAACCAAGATCTCTAAAATCTCACTCATACTTCCATCCATATATAAGGAATTACACATCTCTATATATAAGAATATTTATAGGGATGATAAGAGGTAAATAATACTTCATTTAAATGGAAGGTGAGAAGTGTCTCATTATATAGTAAAAGGATGATACATACTGATTAGTTTTTAAAATGAATTTGATTAAAGTCGACTAGTAGACATATTTAGTTAGTTTCATCGATTAAACTATATTAATTGAAATAGTTAACTTTAATGAAGTGGAAATAAGACTTTGTGAATTTTAGTGTCCCAAGGTAAACTGCCGTCCCAAAGTTTTATTTAAATTTGACCAATTTGTCTTTTATCAAGCATGAAACTTGTCATTCGGATTTGTCTTCTTATAGGTGGATGGCGTGACTAACATCTTGTTTCCATTAACATAAACAATACCCGATTTCATAAGCAAGCAGCGATATTGTATATATCATCAAAAGGTCCCCATTATTATTGTAGGTGAATGTGTCTAGATTCAAGGTCCTCCATACATATTTCAGTCAATGTGCTTGTTTTTTTTGTGATGAGTAAAAGTCAAGTGCTTGGTTGTAAATGTCTCCCTTTCCTTAGGATTGGGGAGATTTAGTTTTAGG
>JASDQU010027982.1:8474-29291 GCA_032191745.1 Picea mariana | reverse complement strand
AATTTTTTTATGTTTTCCCAACAAATAATTCATGTAGTACTTCAATGCCTAAACTATGATGTACAATTCCTTATCTTATTTGGGGTATATTATGATTGCACCAACAAAATTTTCAAGTGTTATGTTATCCAACTCCTCCATTGTATCAAAGGTTCCCCCATTATGTATCATGCAACATTTTCTTTGATTTCAAATGAAATTGCAAGTTTCATTAGATTTGATATTGATTCATTACAATTCTTTCATGTCAAAGCTTCAGTTACTTGGTTTTCAATTGCAATGAATTGAAAGGTTATACTTGCATTTTCTAATGTGCATTGAATAGACAATTCATTCCTAAATAATTTTCTAACCCCATGAATTACCTTGGTTCAATTAAATTATTTGGAATCAACCAATTTACAACGAATTTTATATTTCTTAGGTCAATAAAAAATTCACATCCTCTAACTACAAAATCCATACACAACAATAATTGTTTTCCAAGCTCATATTTCTTCATGTTGGCTTGCAATTAATTGTGTTGAAGGGTTAAAATTATCATCTCCAAATGTTTCAAATGATTTTCCCAAATCTTGTTAAAAGTCAAAATATCATCCAAAGAGGCTACAATAAACAAGTTCAAGAAATGGTCTTAAGATATCATCCATCAATCTTAGAAGTGTTGTCAAAGTATTGTGAAATATAAATTGCATAATGACTCACTCATGCAATCCATGTGTTTTTTTGAAAGTAATATTCCAAATTATTCTGTGTGTATATTGTCATATTGGTATCCTTACTTCTAATCCAACTTAATGATAACACATGCTTCCAATGTTTGGTTGATTAGTGCCTTTATTATTTGTAGGGGATATATATATACTATAATCTTGTTCAATCTAAAAGATCTACACATTTTCTCTAACATCCATCTTTCAGTAGAATATTACAATATTACAATATTACAATTGTATACCATATTACAATGTAATATGGCATTACCATATTACATTGTAATATGGCATTACCGTATTACACTGTAATATGGCATTACCATATTACATTGTAATATGGAATTACCGTATTACATTGTAATATGGTAATACCATATCTTGTGTAATTTGTTTTTTTAAAACTTAAAGTCATCATCGCAATATCGACGATAGTTTTTTGGAAACAAATTTTTATTTTGAACAACTGTGGCAATAGGGACGCAAGTTCGTCGCAATTTGCCACGGTTTTTCGTCACACATACAACATCTACGTCGTAAGTTTGGTCTTGAGATACATTTTTCGTCTCTATTGCCACGGATTTCCGTTGCAAGTTGCTATGGTTTTGCGTCGCACATACAGCATCTGCGTCGCAAGTTTTTGGCTTGGCATAAATTTTTGTCGCAAGTCAAACGAAGTTTCATTGTAATTGCCTCAGTTCTTCGTTGTAATTGCGGAAAAGTTTTGTCGTAATTACGTTGATATATAGGGTTAACTGATCTTGATGGTGATGACATGTGGAGAGCTTATTTCATCGATATTTCCATGAACACTTGGATCATGGATATAGCGATGAAAAAAAGCCTCGGCTTTCATGGAAATTTCGACGGATAAGTGTGGCAATATCAACAAAAAACCGTCACAAATTTGGTCATATGTACTAGTGATGGAAGGATCTGCACAAATTTGTCCATTATTTCATTCCTTTTTCACGCAAGGGCTTCCTCGAGCAACATTTTAAAAGGATATCCTGCTCCATCATCTTTATTTTTGTCTCCCATGGGTTTTTGTTGGGCTCGATGTGGACGATCTTGCAACGGATCGATTGGTTCGATTCCCAACTTCTTGTACCCATATCTTGTTGGGGACATGCACAAAGAAAAATAAATGAAGAGCAGATCACTCTGATACCACTGATCCAAATTTAGGAGTGAAAGGAACTGATTAACAGACTGAATACAATAAACACAGAGATATGAAGAACAACACAGATATCCAGTGAAAAATATCTTATATTGAATAAATCAAATACGTTGAAATTGTAAAACTGCAAAACTGAAACACTTGCTCGAATGGTGGTATCTAACTCTGACAAGAGATGTGGCTGCTACGTGCATTTGTTTGAGCAGAATTATTACATTGAGGCTCCAGAAGCCTTTTTTATATTACTTATGAATTTTGAAACCCTGGACATCCAAAAACCTAACCCTAGAAGGTGAAATGGAAAAAGTCATGTGGGCCCATATGGGTAGGTTGGTACCTCAACTTCTAAGGGTCATAAATTTTGCAAACGACCTCCGTTTTAAGCGCATGATAGCCCGTTGGAAAGGTATTTCAGATAAATACACATTACACCATCAAAATATGACTCTGTCTACAGTTTGACTGTGGTGGGCCAAAAAAAATAAATTTAGGGCTCCAAAACGACCCTGGAAGTACTTCAAGATGTGTTGACATGAAAACATACAAAATAATCTAGTTGGATTAGGTGAGAGGCCACCAGTATCCACCTGGAAGATGTGTATGGATTTAGACAAATCCATAAGTGTTCAACCCACAATTACAAAGAAGTAAAGAAGAACGTGTTGAACTAAAAACATATAAGAGGAGTCAGTTGGAATAGGTGGGTGGCCACCAATATCCACCTGGATCATTTAATCCAACAATTGCTCTATTTGTTGGATTATCCCAACTCACTGGTGTGTTACTTTTTTCTGCCATACAATGCTTCAAACAGACTCATTTTCAATGAGGACTCATACCCATTATTGTAGGAAAATTCAACTAAATGGATATAATCTTCTCGCTTTGATGTTTCATCCATCACATACATTCTAAGCATGTCCTCAATTATCATGTTAGTACTTTTTGTATTCACATCTGACTCGAGATGATATGTGGTGCTAAGATTTAAATTTCTCCCAAATCCCTTGAACAAAACCTTCCAAAAATTAGATGTAAACTTTGGATCTCCATCTAAAACTATTGTCTTAGGCACTCCATGTAGCCTAGCAACTTCTTTCATATAAATTTATGCAACATTTTCTACCTTATGTGTAGCCTTTACTAGAATAAAATGTGTTTCTTTAGTCAATTTATCCACCACCACCATGATGGAATCATGTTGCTTCACTGTTCTGGGAATCTTAGTAATAAAATCAACTGTAACTACTTACCACTTCCATTCCAGAATGGGAAATGGTTGTATCAAACCTGTTGGGTGTCTATCTTTTTTCATTCTAGACATCTTTCTATGTAATTAGCCACTTCTTTCTTCATTCTTGGCAAAAAATGTTGGCTTCTTACTATTGTAATTGTTTTCTAATATTATGGGTGCTCGACATATGACACATTGTGCATTTCCTTAAAAACTGCATTTTTCAAGTCACTAGAATTCGACACATTCACTTTATCTTTGTACATGAGAATTCCGTCTTCTTTTAGCTCATAATAATTAAATTTATAATGAAAATTACCTTGCATTAATGTCTCTTTTACTTTCACATAGTGTTTATCTGAATTTGTTGTTGCAATAATTTTTTCTTTCATATTTGTCCTGTACATATTGATGATTGCAATATGCACTTCATGATCTATCCTATTGAGTGCATCAGCCACTTGGTTTTCCTTTCGCTTTATGTCTTTAATTTTAAAGTCATATTCACTCAAAAATTCCAACCATCTAGTTTTTCTAACATTTAGTGTTGGTTGTCCAAACAAATGCTTCAGGCCACAGTGGTCTATCCTTAGCTCAAATTTCTTACCCATAAGGTAATTCCTCCACATTTTCGATGTGTGTACAATCACTTCTAACTCCAAGTCATGTGTAGCATAATTTCTCTCATGCTCTTATAATGTTCTAGACTCATAACATATCGCATGGTCCTTTTGACTGAGAACTCCACCGAGTCCTTCCTTGCATGCATCAATGCACACGACAAAATCTTCATTTGGATATGCAATCTTCAATATTGGTGCACTTGTCAATATTCCCTTCAACTATTGAAAACTCTCTTCACACTTGGAAGTCCATTCAAATTTCACTCCCTTATTTTGCAAAGAAGTGATTGGACTTGCAATCTTTGAAAAACCTTTTATGAATCTTCGATAATAACCAGAAAGAAACATGAATGATATGACCTATGTTACATTCTTTGGAATTGGGCATCCTCTATTGACCTCTATCTTCTCAGGATCAACTTCTATCCCTGTTGTTAATATTATATGCCCCAAGTAGTGAATCTTCTTTTGATAAAAGATGCACTTACTTAGCTTAGCATACAATCTATGCTCTCTTAAAACTTGCAACACCATTCTTAAATGTTGCTCATGTTCCTCTTTTGATTTATAGTAGAAGAACATATCATCTACGAACACAGTTACAAACTTGTCTAGGTACTCCTTGAACACTCCATTCATCAAACATATAAAAACTTTTGGGGCATTTAATAGCCCAAATGGCACTACCGTGAATTCATAATGTCCATATCTTGTTCTGAATGTTGTCTTGTTGATGTCTTCTTCATTTATCCTTACTTGATGATAACCTGATCTCAATTTAATCTTGGAAAATATTCTTGCACCTTTTCGATGATCAAAAAAAAATCAATTATTGGAAAATGATAATTAATCTTTATGGTAAACTTATTAAGTTGTATGAAATCAATACACATCATGAAGGTTCCATACTTCTTCTTCACAAAAAGAACAGGGGCTCCCCAAGGCGACACACTTGGGAGTATATACCCCTTCTTCAAAAGTTCTTCAAGATGCATCTGCAACTCCTTCAATTCTGGTGTGCCCATTCCGTAAGGTGTCTTAGACACTAGGGAATCTCTTGGCACCAAATCAATAGAGAAATCAATGTCTTTCTTTGGTGGAAATCCTGGAATTTCTCTAAAAACATCTTCAAAATCCCTAAAGACTAGATGGTATTCAATGCTTGCTAGTCTGTATTTGGTTTCCTCCTCCATATGGGATGCAAACATCTGAGATCCCTTCCTGAAGCTCTTCTTCAACTACATATATGAAATCTCTCTAACAACTACAACTCTTAGATTGCCTTGAATATTTCCTTGTTTCCCTTCCTCATCAAGACATGTGATTGTCTTGTTGTAACCGTCTAAGATAGCATAATGTTTCTCCAACCAATCCACATCAATTATAAAATCATATGAACCCAATGGTATGATATTTACATCTACCTTCATGTTGAGTCCATTTATGTCTATTTGACAATCTTTAACCAACTCATTGATCTTTCTCTTAGCCCACATGGATAACTGAACTGAAAAAGATTTATTGTGCTTACTTATTTGCAAGTGAAATATTTCAATAATGTTAGCATTAATGTAGCTATGGATAGCTCCAGAATCAATTAAAATTGATATGGGTTGGTTGTCAATCTTACCTTCCACTTCGATCATGGGGGATTGATACTCTTCCTGCTTGTTTTCCAAGGCTGCATAAATCCTTGGCATGGTTCCTCCCATGTCTTCCATTGTTTTAGCCTCGTGAATATTATGGACAATCCTCATTCTTTCTCCTTTGTGAGGGAAGTCCCTATAAAAATTATTTCCCTCACATCCCCAACATTGAACAGTTTGTTGTCTTGGCCTTTTCCCAAATGAATCTTCATTCTTTTGCTCATTTTGGATTTCTTGACCTTGTTTATTTTCTTGGGGTTTATTTCTGTAAAATGGTGGCTTAAACCTTTCTCCCTTTGATCCATTTTCCCTGTCATCTTGTCATTCCAAGATTTTTGGAACACTAGTCTTCCTTTTCTTTGCTCATAAAGGTGTCTTTCTCTCCTTATGGTTTCCTCCAAAGTCTTGGGATTATCATATTGTATCTTGTCACTATAGAAGGAGGGTAACCCACTTATAAGACTTTGGATTTTAACCTTCTCATCATTGATGAAGTCAACATACTTCAACAATTCAAAGAACTGGTTCTCATTTTCCTCCATTATCATGGTTCCCAACTTGAGCTCAAAGAACTCTTTCATCTTTCTTTCATAGTAATGCTCGGAACAATATTTCTCTTGGAAATATCCTTTGAAATTCCTCCATGAGATCCTCTTCTCATCAAGGTTCTTGGCTTGCTTAAGCTGATCCCACCAAATGGATTCCTTCCCCTGCAAGTGGTAGGTGGCAATTCTAGCTTCTACCCATGATGGGTAATCATGCAGCTGGAAATATTTCTTCATTTCCAACATCCAAGCCTCTTCCTCTTCTCCTTTCTTGTTCTCACCATTACAATTAGGTGGCTTGATTTTCCTGAGTTCACTTGAAATATGTCTACCTAAGGCCTTCTTATTTTCCTCCAAACATTAGACACACTTAGGTTTCTCTCTAACCCTAAGATTTCATGAGTTCTTCGAGTGGACTGTCTTGGAGAATTATGGTTCCTTCTCATACTTCTTGACTACCTATAATTTCCATGATCATCCATTTTTCTATGGGATCTAGATGTCGATACTTGTCTATCACTAGTTGCTTGCTTGGTGACATAATCTTTGTTGACTTGCTTATGCAACATGTTCAAGCTCTGAAGTATCCTTCATGAGCCTTCATAATCCTTTCATTATCAACTATGTAGCTCTTCACTTCCCAATGCACACTTCTCATAGTGACAGGCTCTTGTCTATCTCTTCTTCCATTTGACTCTTTCTTAACATTCCCCATGTTGACATGCATAACTCTGATCTCTTCCTCATGGCTGCAATATCCTTGAGCATATTCTGTGACTCTATTCCTCATATAAGAACTAAAGTTTCTTTTTGTACCTCTAATTCTACAAGAAATGTGCATGTAATAATTATTGTTATAAATATGCATAGCATAAAGCATTTCATCATATAGCATACATGTTATTTCTTCATCAATTTATGAAGTAAATATTGCACCAATTCAAAATTTGATTTGATTGATGCATTCCTCCCTGAAACATCTTCCCAATGACTGTACTCATGCCTAAATCTGAATTCTGAGTGAAACGTTACAACAACTACATGTTGCAATTCCACTTTTTTTTACTACTACATAAATCTATTTATTAATTTATAATGAATTTAATTGCCCAAATAAAAATTATGGGTGGACATATGTCTTCTACTCCTCAATACCTTTCCAACAACTATTTTTTTACTCAAATCCGAGCTCTGAGATGAAAGTTATGGTCCAGAGAAGTTTAGGTTGTTTTACTCATTTTACTCATGTATGCTACAAGAGTCTTATTTGTTTTCCTGCTCATTTTTAGGTGTCCATAACCAAAATCTATCTCCACCGCTAAATTATATGGGTCATAAGATTTCCATCTACTGCTCATGTGCTCCAAAAGGATTTTTTAGCATAGAGTTATGCCCTCTGGAAGTAATATTGGTGTCAAAATTTTACCCTCATTGTTTTGGCTATAATGTTCTCATACAAGCTTTGTTTTGTGAACCATTTAGCTCGTTGGATAGCTCTCTTAGATTTATTTTATTTTAGTTATTTTCTCATGGGTTTTGAATTGCTAAAAATGTTGTTTAGGGCCTCAAAAATTCCCCGCAAGTTAATGACCTTCAAAACTATCAAAATTTCAGATAAATTTGACTATTTTACTATGTTAACATCCCTTTAAATATTACCCATTGATCACAAATCATGATACACATCAATTGCTGATATAACCTTGTCAACCATCGATGATTAGTATCATCTCTTGGGTGCGCAAATTTTTTTTCAAAGTTACCAATCCGACCGTCAGTCATCGGTCCAATTCCCCGACACTCGATTTTCAAGCAACTCTTAAATTGGTCATTGGCGATATTTGTTGGTGAATGAAAAATTGTCCACTGAATCGGTCGAAGCCCATCCATGATCAGCGATCCCTGATGACTGTCGAACGCTTTCCCAAATTGGTTGATTTGACCATCAACCATTGGCCACTTTTATTGGATGACGTGGCATGACACGCCATCATGAGGTGTCAACTTGGGTGACATGGCATGACACGTCATCCTGAGGTGTCAAATTGGGTGATGTGGCATGACACATGGATGTTGGCATGGCATGACATGTGGATTATTATTTCATCATCCTCTTTCCCCCATTGGCGATTAAACAATTATCTTGAACAACTTGAACACCTCGTCGACTTTGACTGACGTTGAACTATCGGTGCATCGGTCATCGACAACTTGTGTTGCTTGTTTTGGACACTTCACTGAATCATTTGACGCCCGACCACTAACAAATCAACTATCGAAAATTTCTCTTCGAGAATTTTAAACACTTCGCCAAACTCGTCGATCTAACCATCAGTCGTCGGTGGATTCTATTGTCGAACTACACACATAGAAAAATTTTGACTTTTCTCTAATTGATATCTATCATCGATATGATCCCTTTCATAACCCCCCAATTTAATCTCATCCATTGATCCCATCAACCTTCCAAACGGTTAGATCCTTATGAATTTTTAAATTTATCACAGTGAATCTCAACCGCCAATCATGAGATTAAACACGATATCAACTGTCAATTTCTACAAACTTCCTGTAACTCTACATGAGGCCATTAAAACTCAAATTTTGACCATTCCAGGTCAAATTTCAATCTGCAAATTCATCGCTCTACTCCATTAACCATCTCAAACTGTCTGAAGTCATTAAAACCCAGATTTCACTCATGAAATTGGGGATTTCTCTCTAAAATCTTCATTTTCCCCAAAATCTGTCATAGCCAAAATATTCCACATTGAATTTCATCAATTCACTCAAGCCCATACAAGATCGGTGTTTGAACCAGAGCTCTAATACCATAATGTAACGTCCCCCAGTCAAACCAAGGGACTTACGGTACGAAATATACATAAAAATGGTTTTTTTTTTTCTAACTAATTTAATTCATTTACAGTTAACTAATTTCTTGTATCTTTCAGCTACAAATTAAAATAGATTTAGCTACTATCTATAACCACAAAATAGAAGCATCTATAGCTTGTTAATAATCAAAATTAAATGAAGCTAAACAACTTATTATAGAAGAATATAAATCACTTCCAAATACACATAGATCATGCACAACAATTAAACACATAATTTAACACAACATCAAGATAAAACACTTATCTTTTCACAACATTTGTGCAACCAGTTGCTTGGGGTGGATGTTCCACCCAACCTTAGATTGAATGTTCCAAATCACAATAGCTAGTCACCCCTGAGATGAGGCTAACAATCCACAAAAGAGGGTGGTCTCTCACAGTCCACTAAAAACTCATAAAACTCTCAACCCAACTAATATTCTCCTACAACTATCCCAATTTTCCACCATCTCTCTCTTCCTCTTGATCTATCCAACCCAAGGAATTCATCGTTCGTTTATCAAGGATGTACCATCTATTTATCAAGATTAACCCAAGGAATGTGCCATTCTTTTATCAAGGTCTCTCTGGCATAGGTAGCTAGGAATATCTCAGTTGGGAAGTCAAATGAAACTGATGCTAAGAAAACTATCAGCAAACCAACAACAAACACTTGTTGTTTTAGTGAAATTTACATAGGAGTTCACTCTTTGGGCCTAACAACATGGTTCTTTAGTTTTTCAGCTTCCATTCTCTCCAATTACACTCTAGCATGCTCTAGAATTTTCCCTCAATGGTTGCAATGACTTCCATATTTGTTTCTTGCTCTCTATTTGCTTCCCATGCACAAGCTTGACTAACTAAAACTGCTTGTCCCAACCCATACGAATTTCCACTCTTGGGTTTTCCTTTATTGACTCACACTCTTCCTTAAGAGAATTGTACTCAACCCGCATCTTCCCAATAACTATGGTATGTGACTTCTCACATCCACCCTCTTACATGTATTCAATGATTGGCTTTGGGAACACTCATTCAAAAATTGGAAGGTTCATATACAAATAGAAAATTTAGGAAAATGGGTTAAATTAATATACATGGGTATTCCCCCCTTGGACCCCTCTTGGATATTATCCTAGACACTCCCCCCTCTTGTGGATTAATTCAGCCCCCATCTCTTGTCCATATCCCCTTAGCAATTGGCATGACATTTTATTAATAAAACAAGGAAATACAATTTGCATATTACATTGTTTTGGTCGTAGCCACACATTATATCTACATAAGAATTAATTAAAATGGGGATTATAGTGGGGATGTTACAGAGGGGGAGTGACAAGTATAAAGAGCTTCACTAGATAGGATGGAAGAAAATCGCCCTTCACAAAAAATGGGGAGGATGGGGCATAAAAGATATTCATCTATTTGGTAAAGTGGCAGCCAAATCAATGTGGAGGCTCATGAGATAATTATTGACAAATACATTCCTATAGGAGATATATTGGATTGGATCTGTTGAGATAATAAATCCATTTCTAGGTCATCCAACCAATGGAAGTCATTAATAATATCATTCATGATGATGAAACAATACATGGCATGGCGAGTTGGATAAAAAAAAAGGGGTTAGAATTGAGGTGGGTGTGGTGATGGGAACAACTAGAGATATATTCTTACCTAAAGAAATGGTCCAGGAACTCCAAATACAAGGAAACATGACTCTTGAAAAAGTAGTAGATCCTAATACAATGAGTATTTGGCATCATGGTTGGATGGATTTTGAACTTTTAGGTATTTCTTAATTTTGGAGGTCTCACTGGAATTTCTTTACATAAGTGCTCTCTACAACTCATATCTGTATTTTGGACCATGAATATTAATTGGTTTGGATTTACAACTCCACAGGTGGATTCTATGAGTTAAAAGAGGGGTATCAGTCGATGATTGAGGATAGATTGGATATCATTTCTTGATGGAGGAAGCCACAATGGAAGGTTAAGGCCTCTCTGAAAAGAATCATCTTAATGTGGCTCATCCTAAACAATAAAGTTATTACATGGGATGTTATCTAGAGGAGGGGTCTTGACAGCCCAAGAATTTTCTATCTATCTAAAAATGAGGTCGAATCCTATTCTCATATTTTCATACAATGTTCTTATGCAAATGATGTATGGTAGGAAGTCTCCATAACTCATCACATAACATTCATATGGGATAAGGAAACGTTCTCCTTTGTTTGGAGGAATGGTTTGACAAAAGGCACCTTAAACAAACACGTACTCTCCCTCTCTTTGTCGTCTAAAATATATAGCTTTATTGTAATAAAATTATGTTTGAAAACAAATGGACTCCAACGTAGGTGGTGGTGGTAAGGGCTATAAATGGTTTTAAGTTATATGCAGGAAACCCCGTGTTCTTAGTCTAAGGATAGATCAGTACCTTAGTTATGGAGAAGAAGAGGTCTTGGGCCATTTTAGAGAGTGCTTGTCAAGAAGATTCATATGGATTAGGTTTCATAATATACCTATCAAATTCTACCTCCCCCTCTTTCTGAGCTAATGTTGGGTAGGGAACCAACAACAAGTCAGAATTAGTCTCCCTCTTCTAAGATCTTAGGTATGCTCATCAAAAGAATATTCCTCTATCTACTACTATGGGAGACTCGATGATAGTGATAAATTGGATGAGAAACATCACTAGGATTCATAATATACATCTACAACCTATGGAAAATCAGATTAAGGAAATCTCTTCTTCTCTGTTATGAACTGAGTATAGGCACATTTTCAAAGAGTTGAATACAAAAGTGGATAGTTTATCAAAGGAGGGGCTTCAACTTCCATAGGGAAGATTCCACTTAAAATCCATCATTAAAGGTAAGGAAGAAGTCATGAATGGTTGTCAAGAATATTTTTTTCAAATATGTGTTATTTAAGGAGTTTATGTTGAGAGTCTTATGTTTTATCTCATTTCATAATAGGGACACTTTTTAAAACAAGAAGATATTTTTTTGGTTTTCTTTTAGAATTATGAAGACATTATGCTAGCATCCTGCACTATTATGAAGACACTATGCTAGCATCCTGCACTATTATGAAGACACTATTGCTATGTTATTATAGAGGATGACACCTTTGAAATGTACTTTGATTCACCTCGAATAATAAAAATACGATTGACTTTTTTAGTGGGAAAAAAATATAACTAGACCACCAAAAGCAATTACGAAAATACAAAATCTACCCTAAGTAATCATATTAACATGGAAAACTATTGATTTTAATAATCCCATGCCTCTCTAAGCTCTTATAATGAAAAATGGATCAACTACAAAAGAATGAAAATGGAAGATAAATGGGGTAATAGTGAACTTAAATGGTCATCGTAAAACTTGGACTCAACATCCCACATGCATCATGGAATTGGTTTTCCTATCACTCTCATACATAAAGGAGGTGAATGTATTTGCTCTAAGGAACAACTTGTGGAGGGATGCACCAATAAATCTCATTATATGTTTATGCATCAAAATATCAAAAACTTATTATTTGAAATATCAAAATTTTATATTGATGTAGGAGCATCGCTCACTCATCAAGCAAGCCATCACACCCAGTAGGAAAGACAGCTGGACAGTGCCTTCACAAAGTTTTGAAACACCTTGATATTTGTTGCGCCAAGCATTAATGAGTTAATGTAATGAAGCGCACTTGTATTGTATAGACCTATATCCCGAGAAGGAAATCCTCGATCGGCGTGAGGACGTTGACCCTTTGACCATCGGGGTTCGGGGGTTTTGAATTGCACAGGAGCGTGCACACAGGGTTCGCGATATCGCGAAGCCTAATTTTTCGAAGTGACTGTCGGGAGATCAAAAGAGTGTCCTGTGGGTGACAAGAAGTCCCNCAAAGGGTCAACGTCCTCATGCCGGTCGGGGATTTCCTTCTCGGGATATCGCTACTCGCGATATCAACGCTCTGGATTTCCAAACCCTAAGTACCAATGTATCGATTCCCCGATAAAGTGCCACCTATATTCCACTAGTTTCGGAGCCCCCACGCTGCCACGTCACCTCGAGATTTCGTGGCTCACTAATCCACGATGCAAGTTTTCCTTGTTGTCGGGAACCCCAAACGCCGAACCCCGATTCTCTGACTCCTCGTGATCTTGTGCCACATATCCCTGCTCTGATCGACGGCTCCCGTTGATTCAGGAAATCGCGAATCGCGATTTCTACGAGCACGAAACTCCTACCTCGTCAATCGCCGAATGTCGACACGCAATGGCCCGTTCCCTCCTTGCGGCTAATGGTTAACTTCCGTGCAACTTCTCTTGGATCGGATGATCAACGGGATTTCGCAAATCTGCTTGGCGAATCCTGGGCGTCAATTTTTCCCCTTGAGAGATTCTTCTGCTCCAAGACTCCGTTCCAGTTCGAACCTCTTCTGAGGCTATTCCTTCAGTGTTTACACGGAACTATCCCTCCTGAACTTAATTCCTCTGACTCCTTCAGAGATTTTGCACGCGCTTCTGGCGCTTGACCTTCAACAACTCTCAAAGTGTTGAGTTCTTTGGATCCTATGCGCTCACAGCCACAGTAATCCCTTCCTTTCCTTTCTCAGGCTAACTGCTGAGACTCCAACCTTGGCCTGCACTTCACCTGCACGGCTCTAATAACCCAATTCAACTTTTGGGTAGATGGGAACAAGAGTTCAACTGTCTAGCCTCATCAATGCACTCTATGCGGATGACTTTCACTGCACTCTATGTAGGAATCTCCTGGCTCAGACAAAGAAACAATTGAAACTCATTCTCCTCTCTATCACAGACTTCAAATCAACCATGAAATCCCTTACGCAGCATATCAAAGCAAATGCAAGACAGAAAGAAAACATACATGAGCATAATATCAACACAGAGAAACAACACAAACCATGAAAGTGAATCAAAGACTTCCTTCTATTAATCCAAATCTGTACATGGGTGTTCTTCACAAGTTCTCTGCTCTTCTTGCTCTCAATGAATAATGTTACAATGTACAAAGGAGGGTTCCTATATTCCGTTTTCCCTCTCGAAATCTGAAACTATCAAATCTACAATCAATTCCTATCTAATAGCATTAAATCTAATAAATGCCTTCCTATCTACTATACAATACAAGTGTGTTTCATTACATTAACTCATTAATGCTTGGCGCAACAAATATCAAGGTGTTTCAAAACTTTGTGAAGGCGTTGTCCAGCTTTCTTTCCTGCTGGGTGTGCTGGCTCGCTTGATGAGTGAGCGATGCTCCTGCATCATATATGCATAAAATAATGTTGCTATATATTGGATTGGATTCTTGAGAATGTATCCAAACGCCCATAACTCTTATTATTGTAAGTTTTTATCCAACTTTAAAAAAAACCCTAAAATAGAGAAAATTTTGATATTTTCCTTATAAGTGTTGTTATTTCCATTTCCTTTACAACCAATTTTTATGCAACAAGCAGTGATTTAACCTGCCAATTTGCAATGAGTCTGAAGTTTAACACGAGGTATTCAAGGTGGAAGGATTCAAGTAGTCTTCCTACAGAATTCTAAAAAATTATATGAGCTTATACAAGTAGCAAAGGATTCAAATATCACACATTAGCTTAGTTGATAGAAGGGAGGACTATCTTGGGATACAAAGTCTCAGAGATATTTAGGTTGCCGATTCGAATCCGGCAACTTGGATTATTTATATTAGGTAGTAAGGATACTAGGTAGTAAGGATACTTTCCATCATCGTGTTGGCATGCAATCGCATTCCGTAATTTAAGAATTCACGTTATTCCTTCTGTGAACCCACCAAAATAAATCTTTACCAATGATAATTTGTTCAGTCATATGTCCATTAATAGTGGAAAATTTATAGACATAAAACTATTTCTTGCTTTTCTTAATGATGTAAACTTTATATGGAGGAGTATGGTAATCAAAGAGAACTTGTCTTCCCTTAAATGACAATTGTACATATACCATTCATCACAAGTGTGCGTTATATGTAGTGTTCACTTCATATGGAAGAGTATGGTCATCAAAGAGAAGCTCTAAGTATTTCTCTTCCTAAAAATGACAGTTGTCCATATATCATATATCATTCATCATATGTGTGTGATATATGTCTTTTGTATCTACTTCTTTTCAAAATGTTTCCAAAGTTTCAAGCTTTGGATGGTTATGCTTCCTATAGTTTTTGTATTTGGGATACTAGACAAAGTCACTGTATATGAATTGTTTGAAAGGTATCGAAAATCTTGTGCTTTGAGTAACCATTAATTGATATGTTCTTCATAATCCATGGCAAACTCAAGAAAAATCCCAAAAAAATCACAAAAAGAGTTTTCTCCACATAATTTGCATAGAACCTTGGATATGCCTTATAGGGGATAATAGTACATGTAAAGTTCCATAATCTATTATAAATATGAGAGATGGGATTTTAAATGAGAATTTATAAAATCTTTCACTCAATGGATCTCCTTTGTATGGACAAGGTTTTGAGACAACAATTTTTAAATGACCATAACTCACTCACTTAATATTGATCAAAATCTCTATTCCAATTATGAAATTCTATGTTCATGTTACTTCTAAAGGATTGTTGTAATCATATACATAGATAGTACTAGAGAGAAAAATGTGTTACAAGAATTTCCCATGAGGGTTTTGAGTCACAACTTAAAATAGTTGTCACGTCATTGAAAAACTTTAAAACAATGGATTTTAAAGTAGCTATGTATTTACTTTCATGACTACCATTTGAGCATTTTTTTGGAAATTATGTATTTTTTTAAATAAACGTAGATCTACACTTTGTTTGATTAGATTCTACACAAAAAGTATTCAAAAATGGATTTAAGTGTTGTAGTTCTATTTTTCCTCTTGAAAATATACCCAAAAAAAATTCTTCCCCTTATGCCAAAAAAAAATGGCTCTAATACCATTTGTAGTGATCCATAGCTCTTAGGATTGAGTCATAAAAATACATAAAAAGTGCTCAACACTTTATTCAATTCTAAACCCTTCAAAGTTTAAGGCTCAATTTCACTCATGGACTAATTTTCCATATTTTTTTTTCAAAAAAATAATTTTCTAATTCCATTTTTTTTTTAAATGATTCACCCAAATTTTATATAATAAAAATAGAATAAAAATATTTTACTCTAAAAATCATTATAATTTTCTAGAAATTATATAAAATTCTTGGAAAATTGAATATTTACAAAAAACAATTATTAATGATTAGTACATATCCTGAAAATTTTCCATATCCATAAGATAAAACAAGCTCTAATACTATATATTCCAATATATGATTCATGAGAAGAACTTCATTATTATTTATAACTAATACAAAACCATAATCATAACCAAATGTTAACTATCTAGTGGACTTTCTTTAACGAGATCACAATCACTAATCACTAGATCACAATCACTAGTGAACCTTATTTAATAATAAAATCGCTGAATTAGTTAAACGTAAAATCGGTACTGAAATGTCTAACGTTAAATCGATATTGACTTACGTTCGGAACGAGGCTAAGATTTTAAATTGAGTTACGTTAAATCGATATTGAATTGACTTACGTAAGTAACGTGAGTGAGATTTTCAATTATGATCGAGTGCATTTTAGTTTTTCTGAACTTCACTTTCTGTGAGTTGAGAGGTCGATTTGACTTGGACATCTAAACTTGCAATGTGGATCACATTCAGAATAAAAAAGTGATTTTCAATCGCTGCAAGTTGATTCCGGTAACTAACTTGCTTCATACACACATGATTTCTCTCGGTATGAAGTATTTACAAATAATAATATAAAGTTCGTTGTTGTCCTCCATGCTAGATTCCCAATAAATCCACCAAATATAATGATCCCCAAAAAATATAAATACATGATAGATTCTATAAATTTAATTACCAATACATTTATTAAATTTAAGTACCAATACATTTATTTATTAATAGTGTATATGGAAAGATTAGAAAATTTATGGTATTAAAACCTTAAAATGAAACAAAATCCAAATATTTATAAAAAATTATAAGCGAAGTAAATGTTTAGTCATCCTTAATTAATGAAAATGAATTTGATAAACTCAAAGATTTATTAAAAAATAATAAGTAAACTTTTATACATCACCAAAACATAGACATAAGGGTAAATTTCAAAGTTTGGGAAATCTAAATTAACAATTGAATTAAATTCGACGAATGAAAATGTATAACTTTTACAGATTGCTAAGACATGATGACAAATTTGATCAAAATTGATCTCTGGTTTAGTAGGAATTTAAAATGAAACAAAATCCAAAAATTTAAAGAACCATATATGTAAAAAAAAAAATCTAAAGCAAAGTAAACTTTTGGTGGACATTACGATATTTTAATTGAAGGAAATTTTTGGTTATCATCAAATATAGAACTTTACTAAACGAAGGAAACTTTTGGTTATCATTAAATGTAGGGACATTATAATTGTTGGAAAGATTTGGCCAAGATATTATAATTTTGATGAGTTTAGAAAAAATATTAATCACATTTTGATGTACATTTTAAAAACAACTTTGACGATTTCACTTAGAAATAATGGAGATTAGTTGCGATTTATATCCTATTTGTTAGAGGTTGGTTCCAACCGTCTAAACCGAATATAATCCTATATAATGTACTCCTCAATTGATTTAATAAAAACGCAGGCTTTGCTTTGATGGCCTCCAGGTGTTGCCTCGCCTGAGAGCAGACGATTTCTTTCTTTATTTATTTATATTTTCAAGTTGGTATCAGAGCGCTTGAGTGAAGAGTCGAACGTTGCTCTGGGAAGGAGAGAGTTTGAGTGAGGAAGCCCACACCAGATCGTTTCTCTGCGAAGGAGAGAGGTATCGACCACCTGCTTCCATCGAGATTATGAGTCCTTCGCTCTTCCATTCACCTGATTCTGTCCATATTCCGAGAGGAGCCGACACCAGATCGTTTCTCTACGAAGGAGGGAGTTGATCCGATCGCTGGAAGCGGGAGAAGGATTTTTTCTGCGTGAAGGAATCCATCTGACGTGGAGAGGTGTGAAGGAACATGTCCTTCTCCAATATTTTTGGAATGGAGCCATTGGTGATTTTGTTGCCAACACCTCCATAATGGGTTTGAGTGGCCACACCATTTTCTCTGCTAGTTGTTATTCTTGGTGCATGATCATTGCTTTGGAGACGAGTTTGTTGCGTAAAGGATTTTGCAGAGATGGTGAATCCACTTGCTGAAACTTATCTCAATGAAGCCAATAAATTGGATGGCTCGAATTTTTTCAATTGGAAATTCAAAATGCAGGCCTTGATGGAAGTTTATGATGTATGGACGATCGCGAAAGGATATGAAGTGTGACCTGACACAGCTGCAGGTGCGACAACGGCAGCAATCCAATATTGGAATAAGCAGGAGAACAAAGCCAAGGTATTATTATGAATGTCTGTGAAAGATAATATAATTCCTCACATTAGAGATGTTAGGACTTCTAAAGAAGCCTAGAAAGCACTTAAATATTTGTATGAGAATAATAATACAAATTGTATTCTTTTTCTGAAGATTAAATTTCTAAGTATTAAAATGGATATAAATGAGTATGTTAGTACTTTTCTTGGGCGAATTAAAGACATGAAAGATAAATTGTGAGATATAGGAGAAAAAGTGTCAAGCATTGATCTTGTCATAATTTCCCTAAATGGAATGCTAGAGGACTATCAAATGTTTATAACAGGCCTTGCAACGAGAGAGAAAACTAGTACCTTTGAGGAATTGGTAGGTATATTGTTGCAAGAAGAAGAGAGGCGCATGAATTTGAAGCCTCAAAATTCATACTTAGCACTATGGACAAAGAAGAGATTCCCTAAAGGGAAACCAGGAGAAGGAGGCAGAGGAGGAAGTTCATTTCAAAGGAAGTCATTTCCAAAGCCAAATTAAGGTATGACATCTAATAGAAATGAACCTAAGTGTTTCTATTGTTGTAGGACTGAGCGTCTTGCCAGATAATGTTATAAGAAGAAAAATGATGAATCTAGGCATAAAAATAGAAAGCATTCAGGACACTTTGCAGAAGAAAACCCAAATTTTGATTCAAAAGATCTTAGACTATTTGTGTCTAATGTTGCGTTGTCTACTGAAACTGATGATGTTGATGCATGGTTTGTTGATTCTGGAGCTTCAATTCACATGAAATGTAACAAGAATTGGTATATAAACTTTAAAGAAACACATAATGGTGCCCATATTTTTTGTAGCATCCACGGCCTCCCAACAATACCGCCAATGCCACTACTCAGCTCTGACTTAGCTACGATACCAAACTGTAACGTCCCCGGCCAATCAACAAGCCGAGTAACACTACCATGTGGAATCATACACATATAAATATATAACATGCATTTTAATCGAATTAAAACACTTAACACATAATTACTGCTACCATACAGATTCAAATGTAATAGACAGTAAGTCATATATGCAACGGAACACATGATACATTTCAAGTAACCCAAACATGCATAAAATACATAATTAAGCACAAAAATGATACTTATATTTTAGGTGGAGTAAATCCACCAACTGAGTACAGTTCTTCCACGAACCTCCCAGCCTTAGACCGCGTTGCTCATCACTCTCAACAGTAGGTCACCCTCGAGCTAGGACTAAACTCCATCTAGCAAGGGAATTTTAGGCTTGGCAAGGACAACAAAGAAGTTGCACAAAACAACAGGAAGGATCTTTTATTCCAGGAACCACTTACGCCCTCAACTCATAGACCCTCATTCCCCACATGCCTGATCCACCCAAGGAGAGTACACCTTCACTACTACAATTCCATCGGCCAGTACACCTCCCTTACCTTGGGCTTCAAAAACAGGTTGGACCAGAAGTCTCAGAGTACTGTAGCTACTACGAGACTTCCTTCTAGGAGAAATCACTTCCCAACAAACTCTCTCTCCTGGGAGAGTTGCTCACGGGCCTGACAGCCTGCTTCTTCAATTCATCTCCTAAGCAATACTGCAACAGTATTAGGCTAGCATATGGGTGATAGCAACAACAAGAACAGTTATGRAAACTRAAAAATGGCAACAGCCTAATGCTAAGACACAGCATGGCTCAGGCGAACACAAGGCAACAACCATAAACGGTTAAGGCACGAACTCGGATTTGTAGTGTGGATAAACCTGGGTTCATAGGACACATAGGTCGGGTTTTCCCTCCCTGACTGATTTCTCAGATGTGCAAGGTTATGTAGAGGGAAGACGTAGAGGCCCCAATAGTTTAGACGACGGATGGGAAAATGGCAAGCGAACCTCCTTCCCATGAGCGGTTTCCTCAACTATGTGTAGGTAACCAGAGGTCGACGTCTAAGGCCAACGGGTTCAGGTGGAGGATGGAAGAATGGGGAGAGAACCCCCCAACACATCTGACACTTCATCTTTTAACTGCATGAGCCCAGGTCGACACTTGTCTTTCTGGAGCTGCATGCGCTCCACTTAGCATACGTTCCTTTTTCCAGGAACTTAGGACAAAACTCAACATGCCAACCTTAGCCTTCAAGAATTAATAATAAAATATTATTCCTTTAGAGGTAAGCCCCTTAGCTTAGCCCCTAGGCTCAAACACTTAGCCTCCTCCCTTGCCCAACCTTATGGAAGCTTAGTCCCCCATCACGCTTCTTCATGGTTGGTCTACATGCAGCGATGTTTTTATATTAACAAAGTGCATAATTACATGTACAAAACAGGCTCATGGCCTTTAACACCTAGGCTCTCCGACCTACTTGCACATAAGCTTACCATCTCACAATTTCTTGGCTCACCAGCCTACAAAACATGTTTACAATACATATATATCATTGGGGCTCATCCTTGGGGAATTACAATCCCATTTCCTTATGTTTGCACTGAGGACAATGCAACTTACTTACACATATATAATTCAAAAATTCT